>JABSTB010000151.1:0-22879 GCA_013756995.1 Neonectria neomacrospora
TCCCCCTCGCCGGTCTACTGGCGTTTGCACCCGAGTCTGTGGCCCGCGAGATGGGAGACGCCCTCGGTGCCCTACTCAATGTCACCTTTGGAAATGCTGTGGAACTCATTATTTTGTATGTCATTCCTCCCCCCTCCCCACTCCCCCCACGCCTCTAAGCATCAAAGCTAACTATTCTCCTTCAGCATGTATGTCAACCTCGCAAATGCCATTTTGGCGAGAGAGAGCGAGAAGCCCGCAAAGGCATTATCATATCAATCGAGTCTTGTATCACTAGTTTTGTCACGTTCCCCGTTGCTGACCTGAGTCCTCTTAATCTAATTCAGCATTGCTCTTGTCAAGGTACGACATTGTCCATCAATACAATGAACGAAACACGCTTGCTAATACGAGGTTATAGAATGAAATCCGTATCGTTCAGGCCTCGTTGTTGGGTTCGATATTAGCGAACCTGCTTCTGATCTTGGGCATGGCTTTCTTCTTGGGTGGCTTACGCTTCCGCGAGCAGGTACTTCGTCCTTCCTCTCTACTCGCGTGGCCTTCATTGACTGGTTTTGGTAGATCTATAACAGCACAGTGACCCAGATGAGCGCCTGTTTGCTCAGTCTTGCTGTCACCAGTCTGGTTCTACCCGTATGTGATTCAGCTCTAATTCGCAGCAACTCTCTAACCATATTCAGACGGCTTTCCACGCCTCTTTCAGCGATTCCAAACGTGCTGACGCAGAATCTCTCAAGATCAGTCGCGGAACCAGTGTTGTAAGTCTATTGCTGGTTCTTTTCGTGTTATTGGTACTGACATGTCTCTAGATCCTGCTCCTCGTCTATCTTGTCTATCTCCTGTTTCAGCTCAAGTCCCATGCGTACATGTACGAGTCAACACCCCAGCACATTGTCGATGCAGAGTCAACCCCAGGACCTGCGGCCGCGTGGTTGGACTCGTCCAGCTCCGATAGCAGCTCGTCATCTAGCTCATCGTCAGATGACTCTGATCATTCTCGGGGTACTATGCGCAAGAAGATGAAGAAGGTTCTTCGAAGGAGACGCAAGTCCAATGCCTCATCCTTGGAAAGCAGCGATGCCAAGGCGGCGCGTGCCGCTTCTTTTAGGGCCAGCCGTCGCGACGAGACTATTTCGGAAGCATCCACCTCTCGGCCCACGATCCCTCGTTTCCCCTCGGTTGAAGGCAGTGAAGAAGCTATGGAGGATGACGAACCTCGTCACCATCACAGGCGCCGCCATCGCCGGCACAGATATCGCAAGAGCAAGAAAGATGCTCTTGACGAGGACCTCGAAAAGGGTACTCGTGCAAAGCCCAAGGTGACATTTGAGAACACCACCCAACCTAGTGGTGTCGGCGAGCCTCGACGCGTCGACTTTGCAGTTCAACCCGAAAACCACATGGATAATCAACTCGAAAATGACTCTGGTCCGGAAGGCAGTGGTCGAAGACCTTTTCCCATTCTTCGCGGAATTTCTGTCAAGGCTCTTGCACCCAGTGTCTTTGTGCAGAAGCCGGAGGCCGGAATGTTGCCTGCTGCTCCACCGGGTCCTGTTCCCCGTGTTCGCTACGGTGTTCGTCGCACTAACTCACTTCCGGATCGACTCAACCAGACGTATATCCGACCCCCTGGTGCCTTGTTCCCCGCTCAGGTCCCACTGATGGCGCTCAGCGCAGGTGCTGAGCCCGGTAAGGATGACGATTATGAGAAGCACTTGTCTCGAGCTGGTTCGGTCGTTCTCCTACTTGTCTCTACTGCTCTCGTTGCAGTCTGCGCTGAGTTCTTGGTCGGCTCGATTGAAGACGTCGTCAAGTCTTCGTCTATCGGAGAAATCTTTATCGGTTTGATCATCCTGCCCATTGTCGGCAATGCTGCGGAGCACGTCACGGCCATCACGGTTGCGATGAAGAACAAGATGGATCTAGCTATCGGTGTTGCCGTAGGCAGTTCGATCCAGATTGCCATCTTCATCACGCCCCTGGTGGTCATTATTGGCTGGATCATGGATCGCGACATGACACTTTACTTCACGCTGTTTGAGACGGTTTGTCTCTTCGTGTCGGCATTCATTGTCAACTTTCTGGTCCTGGATGGCAGGAGTAACTACCTGGAGGGCGCGCTGCTTTGTGCAGTATATCTGATCATTAGTGTCGTGGCCTTTTACTATCCTGATGAGAAGGAGGCTAGCTCCTGGGGAGCATAAGTGGACGTTGCACATCCCTGACCATTGGGTCTATGGTGACGATGGCCTAGCCGCAGATGACTGGTGAGAGGTATATGATGCTGTTGCAGGAACTGGGGTTTGTTTGTTGGTGGGAAATTTATTAAGCTGCCCAAGCAATGGCATTGAAACGTGTTAGTCGGCTAGATAGATAGTCTATCAAATTCAAGCATGCATCTATGGTGGCTTCCTCTGGGAAGCATCATTAGCATGGGTTTTCCCCAAGTACTAGCTAGCTTTGTTTGGCATTTTTTGGTGTGCATTTTTTGGTGTTGATCGCGACTTGTGTAGATCTCAGCTTGCTGTTTTGGACTGTAGCCAGTTGTCAAACTTAACACGAATGATGACCTGGATTTACCTGAGTATCAGGACAAGCAGCTAGATACTGAACGGATGCTACACGCCCCATCATCACTGATGTGTATCAAAAGTCTCTTCTCTTAATCAAACATATTTCCAAGAAAATATTTCGAGTTGATTCACCAATTCTAAAGTTTGCAGCGAGGTTTGAAAAGGCAATGGACGTACCCTGGAGATTGGCCACGTTGAATTTCCTAATATAGTTAGTATAAGGTACGAAGCCTTCCAACTTCACAGCCACTACTGATTCCAAATGCCCCGCATATTATCCCAACGTGGCAGGAAGCCAAGCTCGCCAAGGTCCTAATGAGGTCTGGAGCTGGCGATGTAATCAAAACGTAGGGACTAATAGCGAGCGTAGCTTGATGACGAGGGAGCACAGCCACAAAACGTGGGTGATTTAGCCTACCATCCCCCATCTGCTGACTTTGAGTGACGGCAATAGTGACGGTGACGGGAATGATGAAGTGAAGTTGGATGCCTCTTTGTTTCTAGGTTTGTCCTTCTTGATACTTTGTGCGTTTTGAGTTGACCTTTGTTCGATAACGACCGTGCTTCGTGATTGTGTCATATGTTTGTTTGTAAAGGACGACACTCCGTCACAACAACTTACTCTCTGCAACTGAAGCTCTCCACCACATCAAAGAAGACATAACTGCCTCGGCTCCCCCACGCCGCCGCCATCCCCAATTGCCAATTCGCTTCACATCTTGCATCACCAAACAAAGCCCACCATACAACATCGCCAGCCATGTGCTTCGGCGGCAAGGACGAGCGTAACGACGAGCCCGCGCCCCGACCGGTGCAGAGGCCCGTTTCCGCCCAGGGTGAAGACAAGAAGAGCCATTACATGCCGCAGTACACGCCCGGACAGTCCTCGGGAGGACCCAGCTACGCGCCTCCGGGGGGACCGCCGCCGGATCACAAGAAGGCCGAGTATGCGCCGCCTTCGGGGCCGCCTCCGGGCCAGTCGTCACGGCAGGAGTTCGCGCCGCCTGTAGGACCACCTCCTGGACAGTCAATACAGCACCAGTACGCTCCTCCGCAGGGACCGCCTCCGGGGCAGTCGTCACAGCATGAGTTTGCACCGCCTGTAGGACCACCTCCGGGACGGTCGTCACAGCATGATTATGCTCCTCCCCCGGGGCCGCCTCCGGGACAGTCATCGCAGCATCAGGAGTATGCTCCTCCCCCGGGGCCGCCTCCGGGACAGTCATCGCAGCATCAGGAGTATGCTCCTCCCCCGGGGCCGCCTCCCACTTCCAACGACTGGATTCAGCCTCCGCCCGGCCCTCCCCCGTCGGACGTGAAGCAGCCCCAGCATGACTGGGAGGTGGCCGTCCCTGACACGTCTTTGTTCCCGCCGCCGCCGGCCATCTTCAGCGGCTTCGAGAGGTCCCCGACCAGCAACGCCGACGAGGACGACGCCAACGCCGGCGAGGACTGGTGCGAGCAGTACCCCCTGACGCGGCCTATCGCCCTCGACCAGCTCGCCAGGACGGCCCTCGAGGCGGGAAACATCCGCCTCATGCAGCCCGCGGGCTTCAGTGGCAAGCTCAACTGGCTCAGTCCCGGCCGGTGGGACGGCTACACGGCCAAGAACTCGCCCGACCGCTGCATCATCGGCTACCCTCCCCTCTACTCCGTGGTCGAGCATGACCCGCTACGCTCCGGCCGGCCCAAGACCATCTACTACGAAGTCCAGCTGCGCGCCGACAGCCCCACCGTCTTCCTCGGCCTCGGCTTCACCGCGCTGCCCTACCCGTCCTTCCGCATGCCGGGCTGGCACCGGGGCAGCCTGGCTGTGCACGGCGACGACGGTCACAAGTACATCAACGACCGTTGGGGCGGCAAGTCCTTTACCGACGAGTTCCGTCGCGGCGACACGTACGGCGTCGGCATGACGTTCCGCGCCGTCGGCGAGGCCAAGCCCCAGGTCGACATCTTCTTCACCCGCAACGGCACCCTGACCGGCGGCTGGGCGCTGCACGAGGAGACGGACGCTGAGCAGGATCTTCCCGTGACGGGGTTGGAGGGCCTGCACGACCTGAGCTGCGCGATTGGCACGTATGATGCGGTGAAGTTCGAGGTCATCTTTGACGCGTCGAGGTGGTTGTATAACCCCTACCAGGTCTGAGCGTGAATTCGCTGGAGATGGAACAACGGGTCAAACTTGCTGGGTATCTATGTTTCTTGTGGTCTCGCTCTCGATTTTTCTTTCCTTTCGTACTGTATATATTCAAGCGCCCGGCTGGTTCCACTTTCTCTAGACTTTATCAGCGCGAACAGTGTTGCGACTAAAACCATTGGAATATTCCAATTCTCGTCGTCTGACCCGAGGACCGCAATAGGAAGCCCGACTTGGCAACCACATCTAACAAGCCGAATCGTCCAATTTTCCCTTCGGTTACTTTGTAGTCTGCGTGGTTGTCCACTTGCGAGAATATATTCGGAGAGTTGCTAAGAGAGCCCAAAAAGCAAGAGTGCGCTTTTATTCTTCTCATTGGCAAAGATAACATTGTTGATGGAGACAACTGCCGTAGTTCACAGACAGTTCACTAAGGGGGCAATGGGAACAGTAGGCCAACGAACAGTGGCGAGCAGAATCAGGGTTGGAAGATGGAACTAGAATCCACACCAACTTCGACGCCGTTTGACTAAATCAGGCTCTTGATGGGAGACCTTGATGAGAGAATCGGCACAAACGGGATGCAGTTATAGGTCTAAGAGCATAGTGGTCAAGCGGCCGACAGTGTGAGAAGGTAACTGTGAGTGAACGTAATACGGATCACACATTGAACTCGACGTGTAATTAAGTGGACTATTGACTCTCTAAGACAACGACAAGAGGCACAAGGGACGGAGTCGGCAGTTGTACAGATTCGCGAGCGTCATGTATCTGGACATCTGCATTGAGATGGATGCACATAGCGGGGCGCACTATCGTTCACCGCCCGCTCATCTGCAACCCCACCATTGATTGGAGCTCCAGCCGTACGTCGTTCGCAACTTTAAGACGGCCGCGCGCAGAAAACGCTCTGCCCCAACCTCAATTCTCCTCACACATCACCGCCATGGAGGTAGACAGCGACAGTGGCCTGCTCAACCGGGTCGCGTTAGGCGTCCCAGTGGAGGGGTGAGTTCCGCTTCATCTCCGGGCGTCTACCAGCCCATACCTGACGATAATGACAGAGACGCTTGGCCTGGCTTGCGCAGCGACTTGCTCGAGCGACTGGATGAGGTACGTCCCTTCGCCAGCCTCTCCAAAGCGGTGCATTGACTGACAGAGCTCATCTCCCCCTCCGAATAGATCGCACACAACGAGTTCCCCATCCCTAATCTCCCTCCTCCCCCGGCCCTTCCCCGGCCCTCCGAACCACGCGGGTCTCCCTTGCCGTCATCGCCGATCGATCAGTCTTCTCAAGAAGCCGGCAAGGAGACCGCGCCGGCCGAATCGTTGCCGGCGACCCAACCCGTTGACTCGGGCACGCTCCCAAAGCAGATCGCTGACATGCTGGCCGACATCACCTCCCACCTCCAGACCTTCGACACGTGCCCGCCGCACACCATCCAACGACTCGCCGAGCTCATCCTGCAGCCCCGGGCACATTACAAGGCGCTGGCCACCTACCTCCATGCCGTCGACAGGGTGGTGCAGGTGACGTCCGGGATTGGCACCTACCCTCTACCCCCCGCCATCCCGGACATGTCTTCCATGCGCCTCAACGGCGACGACGCTAAAGACCCGGCCGTATCAGTCGCATGGAGTAACCCTACCACAGCTGCCTTGGGGACAGACGAAGCCTTGGGAGGGGCTCTCTTGACCCCTATCCCGTGGCTGACGAGACGGAGTCCAGAGAGCAACCACGACACACCCGGCGCGCAGATCCACAGCGAGAGCACTGAGACGATCGATGGCCCCAATGGCGCGGGCAGTATCGAAACCGTCTCTGTAAGCGTTAACGGCGTTCCCTCTACTGGACACGCAAGAGGAGTCACGCAAGGAGAGCTTCTTCGACAGGAGCAGCGAGCAGGAGTTGTCCCGGTGAGCCAGCTTTCACGAGCCCATGAGTTAGTTGCTGAAGAGGAGCGTGCTCAGGCCGCTGAGGGCGAAGACGAAGAAAGACGAGAAGAAGATGAGGAGACACCGCATGCAAGAGGACCCGATGAGATTGGCGTCAACGACACAGGCCTACAGGGTACTACGACAAGCTACGTCGGCGACGGCGGCCTCGAAATGGAGGATATTGATGTCGAAGCAGCGGTGGGGAGGAAGCATGGCGACGAAGGGGCCAACACGGAGGGAAATGCGGAGAACGGTGACGAAGCCAGAAGCCCCAGTGTGGAGAGCGTGGGAACGAAGCGTGAGGCAGAACAAGACCTAGAGGGCGAGCCTCCGAAGAAGGCCAAGGAGGATGCAGAGGATGTCAAGAAGGACGTGACTGATGCCGAGACCGATGCCGATGCCACCGAAACGAAGACGGAGAAAAAGGAGACGTCAGCTCCTGTCGAAGAAGCTGCCTCGGAGGAGGATGGTGATAAGATGGATACGAAATAGAGATAGGCCAAGGGGAAGGGAGGGGAGAGGGAGAGGGCCAGGAAGGCTGAGCTGGGAATGGGTTCCCGATGAGATTGCATGATACCATGAGCCGAATTTTGGAGTTGTACCACCACTAGATTCACTTGGGACCACTAGAAATGCCAGTTTAGGTTTCCTCTGAGACCTGTGGGCTCCGGGACATTGAAAAAAGGGCTCTTGAAAAGTTGGGGTTGTTTCGACACCCAAACTGCCTAAGCAGGCACGTTTCGGGATCTGGAACTTAGGGTCTCGGCGTAGTCGAAATATGCTTAAGACGTTGGCCAATGTTTAAACCTAAGGTACGTAGTATTGGAACGTATAATCTAATCCGACAGACTCGTCCGAATATGGCAATCGGCTTTTCCCTGTCCAATCCGCCACGGTCGAAACAGGCATGCCGCTCCTCTCCGGGCGAGACTCGGCGGATGACAGCGCGGTTGCCAGGGCGACAAGCGCCCTGTCATGTTGACGCTAGCCTCGACGGCCCACACCGTCGAAACATTGTCGCTGTATTTACACCAAACAGCCCTGCCGTAACAACACAGCCTGCAGGCAACCCCTCCACACCGCCAGGATCGAGGACCGAGCACTTGAAGATTGTCGATTTGCGTGAGAGCGACACCCGGAATCCTTCTCCTCCACATTCCCGCCCGTTTTACAATCTTGATCCCGACAATCCTCAGCGGACGAGCAACTGAACTCGCCCATCCCCGTCCCGCCTACTCAGGCCAACCCCTCACAACAGCCGCCCATCGTGGCTTTCCAACGATTTACGCGCTCAGATCGGGAGCCAAGCCGGATCGCCATGAGCTCCAGCCTGCGTGCCGGTGCCGGAAGTCGCGCCGGTGTGAGGCAGGGCACGAGGGCATCGTCGGCCAGGCACGGCTCCACCATCGCGACACGCGCTGGTGCCGTGTCGCCCGCGGCGTCCGTCGCCTCGACTAACACGGTCGGCACGAAGCGCAAGGAGCGCGACTTCGAGGCTGATGCTAATGTCGAGGAGACCAACATCAACGTCGTGGTGCGGTGTCGAGGCCGCAACGAGCGCGAGGTCCGCGAGAATAGCAATGTTGTCGTCAATGCGGATGCCGTCAAGGGCAAGGCCGTCGAGTTGTGCATGGGGCCGAATGCCCTCAGCAACCGCTCTTACAACTTCGATCGCGTCTTTTCCCAAGCTGCCGACCAAAACATGATTTTTGACGACACGGTTAAGCCAATCCTAGACGAGGTGGGTTAATTCCGTGTTGGAGCCACTGGCTGTTGCTAACTTTGCTATGAACAGATGCTTGCGGGATACAACTGCACCATCTTTGCCTACGGCCAGACGGGCACAGGAAAGACGTACACAATGTCCGGCGACATGACCGATACCCTAGGCCTGCTGTCCGATGACGCTGGCATCATCCCCCGCGTGCTATACCAGCTATTCAACAAGCTCGAGCTCGAGGAAGCCGAGAGCACCATCAAATGCTCCTTCATCGAGCTTTACAACGAGGAGCTCCGAGATTTACTGTCGGTCGACGAGGGCGCCAAGCTGAAGATCTACGACGATACATCGCGACGCGGTCACTCCAGCACCATCGTGCAGGGCATGGAAGAGAAGCACATCAAGAACGCCAACGAAGGGATTAGGGTGCTCCAGGAGGGCAGCTTGAAGCGCCAGGTTGCGGCGACCAAGTGCAACGACCTCAGCTCCCGTTCGCACACCGTCTTCACCATCACCACATACGTCAAGAAGCCCAACGAGAACGGCGTCGAGGCCCTCGTCAGCGCCGGAAAGCTGAACCTCGTCGATCTGGCTGGCAGCGAGAACATCCAACGGTCTGGGGCGGAAAACAAGCGCGCGGCCGAGGCGGGTCTGATCAACAAGTCCCTGCTGACTCTTGGACGAGTCATCAACGCCCTCGTCGACCGAGGCGCCCATATCCCTTACCGAGAGTCTAAGTTGACGCGCCTCCTCCAAGACTCTCTCGGTGGTAGGACTAAGACGTGCATTATCGCCACTATTTCTCCCGCCAAGAGCAACCTGGAAGAGACCATCTCTACCCTCGACTACGCATTCCGGGCCAAGAACATCAAAAATAAGCCACAGCTTAACCCAATGGTGGAGAAGAAGACGCTGCTGCGAGACTTCACTATCGAGATTGAGAAGCTGAAGAGTGAACTCATCTCAACCCGGCAGCGCAACGGCGTCTACCTGTCCAACGATGTGTACGAAGAGATGACGGCCCAGAGCGAGTCTCGGCGCATCGTTGCCGAGGAACAGGCCGCCAAGATCGAAACCCTGGAAAGCAACCTGCGCAACAAGGTCCATGAGCTTTACAATCTCACATCCACGTTTATGGGACTGAAGAAGGACCACGAGGGCACCAAGGTTCTGCTGGAGGATGCCAAGGAGGTTTTGGATCAGACGGAGATCGTCCTGTCGGCTACCCGAAAGACGTTGGCCGAGGAGACGCAGCTGAGAAAGGCGCATCAGAAGACAGAGGCGAAGCTGACGGAGATTGGCGGACAACTCATCAACAAACTCCATAAGACAGTTCAAGATGTTGGCGGCCTGCACGCGAAGAACAAGCGCAAGTCGGATTTGCAGTCCCTGAACCGTGCCACTTGGGGCACATCGCAAGACCAGGTCGCCGATGTGACGTCCATGGTGGAGCGACGAGTTCAGGAGTTCCAGGAGGAGCAGGAGGAGCACATCGCCAACGTGTCGCAGCGGATGGAGGAGTTTGTTGGTGAGGAGCTGCGCAAGCTGTCTTCGACGCAGGCCTTTCTCGATGAGCACCTCGGCATCTTTGTCGAGTCCAAGAAGCAGCTCCTTGACGAGAAGCAGAAGTCCAAAAATGACATGGACGAGTTTTTGGAGGAGATTAAGGAGGTGCGCGACACTGTCAAGGAGCGGATGGGCGAGAGCCTGCAAGCTATCTCTCTCTCTGCGGAGAGGATAGCTGCCGACATGTTGAATGAGATGACAGACTTTCACGGCCAGGTAAGTCGATTCCTAGGGGTCAATCCTATTGACTAGAACTAACAGCGTGCAGCTCCACACATCCTACAGCGCACTTGGCAAGGACTGCAAGGTGGTCTTCGACGACCTCGTTAAGCACATCGCCGTTCAGCGTGCCGAGTCTGACAACCTCAGACGCCAACTCCAGTCGGCAGCGAACACCATTGTGCTGCAAAACGCCAGTGTCTCTACTCGCATCCAGGAGGCCTTGGAGGAGGAGCGTCGACAGGCGGCTGAGGAACGACAAAAGCTCGTGTTTCAGATCACGGGCTTGATCAACATCCAGGCCGAAACCCAGGAGACGCGTCTTGCCCAGAAGGCATCTCTGATCCAGAAGAGCGTGGTCGAGTCCAACACTGATCTGGAGGAGGCCGTGACTCAATATGACCAAGGCATGGAGTCTTGGGACCAGAAGGAAGGCGAGCTGCTGGATGAGGTCAAGAAGTCTCGCGACCAGGTCAAGACGAAGCTGAAGGATGACTGGACTTCGGCCAACGAACTCAGCACGTCGATCCAGGCCACGGCCAAGTCGGTGCATGCCGAAACGGTCCGCGTCGTGGACGAGCAGATCAAGGATCTGGATATCCAGATGGAGGCTCTCGACGACTTCGTCACTCGTGCCAAGTCGGAGAACGCCCACCACCACGAGGCGCATGCCCAGTCGGCGCAGGCCTTGTCCAACACGGTTGAGGAGTCGTTTGACAACATCTCAGCGCACTTCAAGACGACCTTCGACCGCGTCAAGAACCTGGGCGAGGAGATGGACTCGGACCTGGGCGACCTACATGGCCAGCTGGAGCCCCTTGACGACCAACTTTGCCAGCCCCTGTCCAACCTTCGTGAAGACATGGCCGGCAAGACTCTCCACGAGTACCAACCCACAGGCCAGACGCCAGCCAAGGCGCAATATCATTACCCAACCGAGCTCCCTCGCACCGAGGACCACGACCTTATCATCGCGCGTGTTGACGATCCGCCCACACCAACGAGAGACACCGACGGCCTCGACAAGGACGCGACTATCGTCTTCGCCGATCTCGACTGCCCCCAGAAGATGATGACCTCTCCACCACGTCCGCCGCCTCGCCCCTCCAATATGAGTGCCCCGGAATACAACCACAGTCTACTGGGCATGAGCCTCCGCGAGGTCAACCCCAACGTCACCACCAACCTGACGACGGGCTGCATCAGCTTCGACCCTCGCCAGAGCGTCATGTCCATGCCGCCCGAGCGCACCATGCCGCTGTTTAAGGCGCGCAGCACCCGTGCCACACGTAGCACGAAGAAGCAAGCCGCTAGCAGCATCGTCCTCGGCGCCGGCACCGAGAACCTCCCCCTGACGGACTTTTCACGGAGTATCTCTAGGAGGAAGAGCCCCCGGTTGAATTAGGCGAGCCCTCCTGGCTCTTGATTTGACCTTTTCAGCGGGTTTCTTGTTGTTCGAACGTATATTTCATGTGCAACGTCTTGGGTTTTGGACGGATGGGGGCAAAATTGGCCGTGGGGGCTTTAGGCGTTTTGGGCAGCATTTGGTTAAGGGATGGCTTCACTATTCGGCTCCTGGGGTTGACTGCGGAGACTTTTTTATGTTGCAGGGTTATTTGAGTACTTTGATACCCTTTGACTTTGAGACACTGAGTAATTACATTGATTCATTTATAAGTATTTTGTGAGATTCTTCTCGCGCCTTGGGCCATGTGCTAAACTGGCCACATCTGAGACGTAATATCGTGGAGAGCAACGACAAGAGAGACGTGAAACAATTGGGAAGATGACCAGTGTATTGTTAAGCGACATCCTATTCAACTAGCTTGGCGTAGCCAGTGTTGAAGACTTTGACCTCTTGCTGGGGACTGGTCTCAACGGCCGATATATCAACTAGAAGAACCATCCCGTTCAGAACTCCCTACCCGGCTCCCTACCATCGCCTTTTGCCCATAGTATCTCTTCCTCTTCCTCATCATCGTGTCTTCACCCCTCCAGCCACGCCCCGGCACAATGGGCCGCAGGAAGCCATCCACATGCACGGCGCCGGCCACCTCGTCGTCGCTGTCCATCTCCTCCGTCCGGCCCTGGTGTATGAGCTCCAGGTGGCGCCGCAGGTTCGGCTTGCGGGTGAAGCCCTGAACGGCGCGGTCGCACGAGGGAATCGGGCAGTAGAAGAGGCCAGCGGCGGACCCGGAGCGGGACCGGGGGGTGGCCGGGGANNGGCCGGGGACTGGGGCGTGCGGGACCGGGATACCCGGCCGCGGAACGAGTCTGGACTGCTCCGGTCGTGGCTGGACCGCGCAAGGGAGGCCTGGCGCGAGGCGACGCGGCGCTGGACGAGGTCGGCTTCGTCTTCGCTAGAGACGTCGTCGGCGTCGGAGAGGGAGTGGGAGAGCTGGATCGGCTCGGGGCGGTATTCCACCGTTTCGAAGCCGGTGCCGTGCGAGACGGGGGCTTCATTGAGTTTCCTCACGAGCATGCCCTCGCCGAACAAGTCTGCGCAGCGTCGTGTCGTTCTTGCAATGGCTTCGCTTGAGAAACCCGCTAGAGCAGCCGCACCTAGCACGTCGCTCCAGTCACGGAGGCCCCATCTGGAGAGCTTCCTGTTGGGATTCTTGCCACCAACCTTCTCGTCGTCTTCCGTCTCCAAGCCTTCGGAAGCCTCTCGCCTGAGAGACAATGAACGCTCCCGCTCGATGGTCTCATCGCCCTTGCGGACCCATTCCTCGAATGCGGCGTCCTGGTCCTTGGGCGTCGTAGGAAGCCTTCGGTGCGACTCGCGGGCGATGCGGAGAAGCATATCCTCGTGCGACTCCCCCTCGTGAGGAATGCGGATCTTGCGCGGACGGCCGCGTCTTTGAGGCGTTGCCGCGGGATTCACATCGGGGGAGGTTGTGTCAACTGCTCCCGGTGTTTGTGTTCGGGGTCTCCCGCGCGGTCGTTTCTGGCCGCTTTGACTGTCAGATTCATCCTCAGTTGAGGAATCGGAAAGGTAACTGAGACTGGCGACGCGTGAGTTGTGCAGGATGGACAGGGTCGTATCTAGCTGGGACAGGATGTGCCGAACGGATGGCTGGAGCAAGTGGTAGGAGAGATCATCGTTGGCTGACACCACTGGTTCGTACGTCTTGGGTTGTGACCGCCTGCGTCGCGTAGCCAGCGGCGTCTCACTTATACCAGGCGTCTTCTCGTCATCATCCTCCGTCTCTGGTTTGTTAGATGCCTCCCGAGACGATGGACCAGGAGCATCGTTACAGTTTTCACCTGGCGTGGCCACAGATTCGATGGACGGCCGTGCCATCTTGCTCTCCCTACGACGGAAGCGCCGCTTCGCGGTCCGTAAAATAGTCGCAGACAGCTCTTCTTCCAGCTCGGTGCTAGGTAGAGGCTGCTCTGGTCTGCGGAACGTGAACCGCTCGTCGTCATCGAGCTGGCTGTTGATGAGGCGGTCGTTGGGCACTTGTTTGTGCTTCAGCGGCCACGCCGTCCAGGTCTTCGGCGGTGCCCAGACCGTATGCTGGCCATCGTCCTGGAGATGCCGTCAGTACAAGACTGTATCCCATGAGGCTATCTGTGGCAGAGACAGGGTCGCTGTGGCGACAACGCAAAAAACTCACCGTCTGAACCATCAAGTCGGCCGCCGTCGCCGCATCTCGGCCTCGCCGCTTGAGCGCAAACGTGTTGTAGAGGTGCACCGCCAGATCCCGGTCCTGTAGCTGCTTCATCGAGTGCCAAACCAGCCGGTCTTCTTCGGTGATGGTGCGCCATGAGGATTTGGCGCCCGTCCAACGGTTTGGCCGGTGCTGGTGGAGGTCTTCCGAGGCGATGGATGCGATCTCATCGCTGTCCAGCTCCCAGTTTGCTGAGCTAGGCTCCATAGTGTGCAGCCAGAACCAAGTAAATACTAACAAGTACTAATGGTTATGCTGTGGTCATTCTGTCATTCTATCACGCATTGCAACCCCTTCCGTAATCTTCTGTGCCGCCGAGGATAGGCTGTTGCTGAGGTTGAAGTTACGAGGCACAGAGTCTCGGTGCGGAAAAATCAAAGTCAAATCACATTTTTACACACATCGTTTAAATCAGACACCAGAACACAACAACTTCACAGGGTCACAGCACCACACACAGCAAAACTCGTTCCATCGCATGTAATTGAATCTATCGGAATGGTATAAAGCAGCCCTTTTTACGCCTTCGCCTTGACCTTGCCCTTCGCGTTTTCCTTTTCAAACCTTCTCCGCTTGGAGCGCAGCTTCTGGTCCTCGGCGCTCTTCTTGGTATTAGTGTAAACCATCTGCTCATACAGCTTTCGCTTCTTCTTGCTCAGCATGCCCTTGGCGCGATCCACGTCCTCAGCCTCGTCCCGCGCCTTCTTGGATAGGGCCTTGCGGGCCTCCTCCTTCGCCTTGGCCTTGGAGCCGAGCGCCTTGGATTTCACAGACGCACCGGTCAACTCGGCTTCAAGCTCCTGCTGTCGCTGCTCGGCGTTCTCCTCGTCATCGTCATCTCCTTCTTGCTCATCCTCAGAGAAGCTTGCGAAGTCGTCACCCTTGACGTCCTCGTCATCCTCATCACCCTCGGAATCGTCCACGTCCATACCCTCGACAGTGTCGTCAATGTCCTTGACGGCACCACCCTCATCATCGCTCTGGGCTTCAAGAGCCTCTTCCTCAGGCTCCTGGGCCTCCAGGGAGATGGTAGGATCGTAAGCACCCTGGACCTGCTTCACGAAGGGACTCAAGTGGGGAGGGAGAGAAGCGCCAGGGGCGTAGAGGTGAGCCTCCTTCAACTCGCCATCGTTGACGCTGTCCCAAATCCACTGAGGCTGGATGTATGTTCGCCCAGGGACCCGCATGTTGGTCGCCAGCTTCTGCGCGGTCTGGTTGTCCTCTTCATCACCACCTTCCTCGGTAACAATCTGGATCGGGGGGCGATCGACGATGTGGTGAGTGATGGTAGGGTCAAGTTCATTGGTGGTGAAAGCGCCGTCGCCGAGGACAGCATCCCAGCCAACGCGCTTGCAGCCGAAAGCCTTGAGGAGGAACTCAAGAGGTTGTCGGGGGGTCTCACGGGAGAGATAGAAGGTGAGGTTGGAGAACAGAGCGCCAGGAGTGTTTCCAGCGGTTGACGGCTGCGGCAGTACATCGCCGCCGGGGGCCGCAGGCTCAAACTTATCAATCGCCTCCGCATCTTGCGCATCGCCCTCCACCTGGTCCTCGGCCGCCGAGGTCGACTCATCGTCAGCGTCGCTGGACTTGAGCTTCTTCAGAACCTTGTTGACGGCAGCCTGGACCTTGGGGTCGGGCTTGTGGGTGGCATCCTCCAACTTCTTGTGCTCCTCAGCACCCTCAGCATCAATAAGGGTCTTGCCCTCCAGGGTGAAGGCGCCAAGCTCAGCAGCGAGCTCATCCCTGGCAGCGTCGAACTTGGGGGGGTACTTAAGACCAAGCGTGGTGTATAATCGGAAGTTGACAAAGCCCAGCAGGGTCATGTAAAACTCGATGAAGGTGCCCATGATTCGGAAGTCGACGTCACCAACGACTCGCTGGTTGAAACGGTACGGCACCAGCCACAAAACGTCCTCACCCTGAATGTTGGCTTGGTAGTAGATACCCTTGATGGACAGGAAAGACTTGGTAACACTCTTGGATACGATCAGGTAGTGTTGAAACTCGAGGCAGAGTCGCTCACAGCGCGCAATCATCTTGGCCGGGACCATTGACGTTGAGGGCAGGTTCGCAAACAAGAACAGCATGGACAGGCAGTCGTCTAGATCTCGCAGGGAGTCCACAAAGGTCGGGTATCGCTCCCGGATGACATGGTCGAGGGTGTATCGGGGCTTGCCAGTCTTCTCAGGTCGCGCAGCGTTACCCTCAAGGCGGGCGGCGTCAGTGACATCGCCGCGGCCGAGCGCACGGGAGATCTTCTTCTCGAGGGACTTCTGGTCGCGGAACTTCTGCAGCAGGGGCTCATGGAGGAGGTACTGGATGTCCTTGGTGAAGTAGAAGGTGGTGGAGGCGGTCGAAGACTTGGATACCTTCTTCTTGCTCCGGGGCTCGCGAGGGTAGATTCCCTTCCAGATGCACAGCTTGCGGAAGTCGGGCAGGCTGATCTGGAGTTTCCGAATGGCCTGGTTTCGCGTGACATAGTTCTTGGCCGCACCGGCCTGGCCCTTCTTCTTTATCCGAGGCATTGTTGCGGTTGATGACTTTTGGTGCTTGGTCTGCTGTGTTTCGCAGTGACTTTCGCAGTAAATCGGCGGGGCACTTTTTCCCGTCTCTTGTTCAACTTTTTTTTCCAGCTTGAATTTTTAATGCCACGCCGCACCGCCCTGCAGTTTTACAAAGGAGGATTAGCGTCCCCAGCCACTTTTCCAATTGGCCCGTAGGCACCTCACCGCCCTGGCACTGGTCACTGAGGCGAATGGAAGTCCAGCGGCTGTTCAGTGGACGTCCAGCACCATTATAGGGCACATTCGAAGCGCCTATAGGGCACCCATTGTCTCTTTACAGCACTCGGCCGAACAAGCTTCAGCGGCTACGGTACCTGGAAACTGCCTAAGCCCCACCCGGACCTCCACTGCTGCGCCAAGCTTGAAGCCGCCAAGTGGCCACGGGTACTTTAGTTAGTAAGGCAGGGTGCCCTCAACTCCACGTCTCGACCGCGAACCTGCGACCCGCGAACTTGCGATTGCGACTGGCTCCCCGTTAGTCCCCAAGCATGCCATGTCCAGCACCATGACCTTGCGAGGCAAAGCCAGTGTCTACGCCGGCGCTGCCCTGCTGCGACTCATTCTATTCCTCGCCTTCCCTGGTCTCCCTGACCTTCTCACCGGCCGCGTCGAGATCTCGACCCCCGTCACCAGCTTCAAGCGATGTAAGCTCCTCCTCCGCCTCCTCCCCCGCAACGCCAGCGAGATGACGGAAGAACCCCGGACGCGCTGACTCTAACACTCGCTTGTAGTACAAGAGGGATTGTTTCTATATGTCAACAATGTGTCCCCCTACGATGGCGGCGTCTACCACCAGGCCCCGCTGCTGCTCCCCCTGTTCTCGCTCCTCCCCGACGTGAAGGCGTGGCCCATCTTCACCCACCTTCTTTACATCGTGGTCGACCTCCTCAGCGCCGATGCCCTGTACAATATTGCCAATTCCGGTGAGGCCGGCAGCTCGAAGCTGTTCACGTCTCCCCGCCGGGCCAAGAAGTGGTCCGGAGTTGCGGTTGCTGCGGCGTAAGGAATCCCCAATTCGAAACTCGACCGACAACGGCGCTGATGTTCTATTAGGTTTCTGTTTAACCCATACACCATCTCGACGTGCATAGGACGTTCGACTGGTGTATTCACCACCTGTGCGATCCTCCATGCCATTTCGAAGGCCATCCAGGGCTCGCCCTTCAACACCATGGTCGCCCTGTCCTTCGCCTCTTACCTCTCGATGTACCCAATCCTTCTTCTCCCGCCGCTCGTCCTCCTGGCCTACGACCGCCAACCCGAGAAGCGCCGGATTGCCTCCCTACTCCAATTTTCCGGTGTAAACGTCCTGGTGGTTGTGGGATGCGTTGCCGTCCTGCTAGGTATGTCCTTTGTGCTCGCCGGCAACTCGTGGGAGTTCCTTGCTCGCACATATGGCATCCAGTTCACCCTGTCAGATCTGACCCCCAACGTCGGTCTCTGGTGGTACTTCTTCATCGAAATGTTCGACTCGTTCCGAGCCTTCTTCCTCGGCGTCTTCTGGCTTCACCTCGCCGCGTATCCCGCCGCGCTGTGCTTCCGCCTGCGGCCCCAACCCCTAGCCGTCCTGACCATCATCTTGGGCACCTTCTCCATCTTCAAACCCTACCCGTCACTCGCCGACGCCAGCCTTTTCCTAGCCATGATTCCCCTGTTCCAACACGTCTTCCCCCTCATGCGTTACTCCTTCGTCACATCGTCGACCCTCCTATACGCCACATTCCTAGGCCCGGCCTTCTATCACCTTTGGATCTACGCAGGCAGTGGCAACGCCAACTTCTTCTACGCCATCACCCTGGTGTGGAGTCTGGGGCAGAGCTTGTTGGTGTCGGACCTGACCTTTGCAGTTCTCAGAGACGAGTGGGAGATTGACCGACCCGAGATGGTCGGAAAGGAGATCCGACAGATCTAAACGAGTCTATAAAGAAGTGGTGAGAGATCATAGATGATGAGTGTAATCTAAAAGCACTTGTCACACACGCCTACGTATAGCTGGACAGATCTAGACACTACAGAGTAAAAAGAATTCATTAATAGTGTCTTCATTTCGCGTGGGGTTCTCGTAATTTTTCTATCCAGACCAGATGTACAGTGATATTACAACTTTAAGAGCAATCCTGCTCAATCAACATCCGTATCAGTCTCGACAAATCGGTGTTGACCTGAGGCCAAACCCGGCGCCTGCCTGGGAGCTTGATATCCTCCTAGCGCATTACCGAGCATCGAGCCAAGTTCTCCGAACTGGCTCAGCTTAGAGCGGTTTCGCTCCATCCGCCAGACCTGTGTCCGGGCCCCAAACGGCTGTAGCGCCTTGTAGAAGTGCAGGCCGTAACCCACAGCTGCACCCGTGACCATGAGGCTGATGGCAAGCATCCACGCCCTCCCATCGACACCTGTAACACCATCCTCCGCTCGCCGCCGCTTCTCCGTGGCGTACTGCTCGCCGACACTAGGGACGTTGAGGAGGATGGAGTCGAGGGTACGAGCGCCCACACGGAGGGCCGTGACATGCCGAGATTCCACCCAAGGGAGGCTACCGTGTGCTTTGAGCGATATCGATGTCATATCGTCAACGAACTTGGATAACCGGGGCGCCTTAGTCTCTATCCAATCTTTTAGGAAAGACCGTGGCACAGGGGCATCGCGCATGAGAGCCAGATATCCGAACGCCAGACAATCCAGCGATGTTGGCGTTTCAGTCTTGAAGAAGCCCAATGACTTATCATCGCCAGAACCCTTCAAGAAGTCGTCCAGCACGGACAGGCAGTCCTCGGTCTGCCCGTATAATCTGATGGCCACAGCCTGCTCAGGGGTCATCTCCTCGTGGACGGTCTTCTTTGTCCGCGCAGGAAGATGCCGGCGGAACGTCTCGGGCAGAGCGTCCCTCCCCGCAGACAGGTGCAGACCTCCGTTAGGGTCGAAGTCGCTGTCCAACTCAGCGAAGCCGAGATGCTCAACGCGCTTGACGGCCTCGGCCCGGATGAGCGGCGGGACGGTCCATGTCAGCGGGAACGGCAGCAGCTCACTAAACGCCGGCCGGGTCGCGGCCGACCAGTTCGCGGCCGACACATAAAGGGAGAGGTCCAGCAGCGGGGCAGCGTGGGCGGACAGGAACGAGGCATAAGCGACGCGGTCGGCGTGCTGGATGGGAGTCAAACGGGCATCCAGCTCGGCTCCAAGGGAGCTGGAGATAAGGTAGTCGACTATGGGCCAGTAGCCGCTTGTCCAGACGCCGTCATGACACAATGCGGGGAGAGAATCTGGGGGTGGTCAGCCGAACAAGGTTGAGATAGGGCGGTGGAGATGTCGTCCTACTCGATGGGCTGATGGACGGATCGTTGCTGGGGATCAGGCGCCAGTCAGTGGCGGGGAGGCTGTTGTGCAAGTATGTGACGAGGGCGAGACACTCCGGGTCGATGGACGGAAGGCCAAACGCCGAGCCCCAGACATGAAGCTGAAGCATGGTTTCGGGGATGCGATCAGGCGATCGCGGTCGCAAGAGCGCAAGAGGCAGGGCACCCACACCAACACCAGCCAAGGCTGCTTCACAATCGCTTCACCGTAGTCGCTGGGTCACGTAAGCGCGCTGGTGGTCTCTACGATGTCGCTGGTGCAGGTGCAGTAAGCTTTCGTCGTGGAATCAAATCCTGGAAAACCGTTTCCGTGCGACGGTGCGACGTGCTCCGTAAGTTTACTAGCCGCATCCCAGCCTTGCGTTGCAGCCCGCGACAGGGCAAGCCGTCCCCCGCCACGGCCGCCGGGCTCAAGCCACAGCGCGTGCGCACGTGACGCCCGGCCGAGCTTGCGAAACCTACGCTTCGGACGGCCGGGAGACTGGCGCAAACGCGAGTTACAGTGAGTGGGTGGGTGGTGTCTCTGACCCCTCCACTGCTCATTGCGCATGCAGGTAAAAGGACGGGTACTTCGAGCACCTGCGGCTACGTGCTGATGACGACCATTCACCATTTCCCATTTCCAGCAACCACACCCTCTGTTTCCCCAGTATCCGCTGTGGCAAATTTTTCCCCTGAACCTGACCGCTGGGATGGGAACGTGGTGCGTGGATGGGAACGGCGTGGGAAACGTGGTCTGCTTGAAAATGCTACCACACGCAATCCGCCTTTGGGCCTGATTTACAGACCAAGTAGAACACGGCGGGACCCTTTCAGGAACCCGCAAATGGTCGAAAAATTAAGAAAAGGCACGGACGGGGGGCGAAAAGGGGAGCTACATGAACAGGAACAGGCGTTCGTCAGTGTCGCTTCCCGTGGCACATTTGGGCAACGTTTTCGCCACGCAGCAATCAAACCATGTCCCGAAATTGCCAAGATGGACCTTCTGGCAGGTTTGCGGCCGGTGACCGCTTGTTTCATCATCTCATCATGGCCAAAGGTGCTCCACGACCTTGATTCGACTCTGTTAGGGTTTTCCCCCTTTCGTTCCCCGCAAGCAGGCCAAGGCCAATGGCCGGACGACGCTCAACACCGGACGAACGAGGCCTCCTCATCACCGCCCTTGATGGGCAGAGGAACTTCCCGAAGCTCGTTCGGGCCGAGCCCGGGCATACCGGGCTCACCAACACCGTAGCTGCACAAGTACCTGTAACTTGGTAGATTACGGCTCCCACAGATCAGAATGATCACCGGCCTAGGCGGGCGTAAGCGTCGACGCTGGTGACGATAATGACGACGGGCAGCTCTAAGCCGTCCCAGCCGTCCTGTAACCCCTGGAGTTAGCAGGCAGTCAGTCGCAGTCACAGCAGGGGATGCTTTGAGTTTCACACTTGGATTGTGTCAGCTGTTGGATCGACGCTGCACTTGGTGACACCAACGACGCACGATGCTGCGAGACGTGTTCAGCTTGTCTAGCCGGCCTTGTAAGACCAAATTGGAATGGGGTGCGATAAAGTAGGATGGAGGGCGCAGAGGTGGGATGCAAGGGAGTAGCGACCTGCAAGGATGTCGGTGATCACGAGGCACGATCTGGGCAGGGATGGTCATTGGCAATCGGAACACTGGCATTAAGTTGGAAGTTGGTGTGTGACCATGATGAATCAATAATTGTTCGCGTAAAGTAATGTGGTATCTTCTCCATATCCGTCGTCTGCACTGATTGATCAGTGGACGTATCATCCAACTCTTGTGCTTGCGGTCAAATACCCCATTCCGATAATTCTATGTTCCCAACCAGACGTATTCATCATAATATCCACCATCATCCCCATGTGCCCAGCGAGAAGCATAGGCGACCAAGCAGAGTGCGTGGTGTAATGTGTCAAGACGCCGTGACGATGCTTCTCTATTAATACAGTTCCCAAAAACCCAAGGAATAATGAGATGTCCTCCCAAAAAGTAGTGTGCGTGCCGAGAAGAAAAGAGAGAAGCCAGTGTAATTAAATGTTGTTGTAGTACAGAGGTAAAGAGGATGCACTCCTGGAAAGAAGTCATCAAGAAGTGAAGGGGTGAAGTCCGGTCGGGCCAGCCAAGGACGGTGATGTGCGATTGTTGTCGAGGTCCATTATGCGACCGTGGTTGGCGATATCCGGAAGATAATGCTTCCAGGCGTTGCGCAAACCCGGTGAAGACAGGGTGGTTGATTCGACAGCGGCAATGAGGTGTTGGGAGTCTCGAGCTTGCAGATGACTGAAGCAAAGCGAGCTCTCCAAGCCAAAAGTGCGATTAGGTGCAGGATGGGGTTGCGCGGGCCTCGCATGTGCATATGCGCACGCGCGCCATTGCGAACAAGGCGATGGTCGACCCGAGCGAACCTAGTCTTGTGTAGCTAGCAAGGCTGCAAAGGTGCAGCCGAGCCAAGTGAAGGTGGAGGTAAAAGGTTGTAGCCGGTGTCCCAAAGATGTGGTCCAAGTCGAGGCGTGGTAGAGGTATTCAGAGGTCGTTGTAGTTATTGTTGACCCATTTACCCACGCTTGGGTAGAGGAGGAAGAGGTCGGCTGGGAGGAGGCCCAGGGCAGGGAGGGAGTTGAGAGGGTCGCTGAGCAGGCATGTTGGCTGTGGTTGGAGTTGCTGGTAGATGTGGTTGTGTTATTTGATGGTAAGGAACTGAGGACTAGTGGCTCGGTTCTTGGTGGTGAGATGGTTTGTGTTGTTGGTGTTTGTTGGTGGTTCTGGTTCTTGGTGTTTGGTGGGTGTCGAGTTGTTGTTGTAGTTGTAGACAAGAGACTTGAAATCAGATGTAAATGTGTGAGTACGAGTGAGTTAGAGGCAAGAGTGAGAGCCTAAATGTCCAGATGATGCTGAGTTGATGGTGAGAAACAGTGTTCAATCTTTCGTGGGGAAGAGGGAGGTCGCAGCCCTTATGTATTCTCTGACCGTCTGGTGTTTGCTCGCCCTAGAGAAAGGCAATCTGAAGTGAAGCAGCCCAGGGCAGGGCACTGAGTCGACAGGGGGAGGGGGGGGGGGGGGGTGAGGCGTGCGGCGAGAGGCGTGAGATTTGGGAAAAGGCGGGCACTCAAAGGACCGGTGGGCGTG
>JABSTB010000152.1:0-38378 GCA_013756995.1 Neonectria neomacrospora
CCCTTCCACGGCCCACCCCGATGGATTGATTGGACTTGACGTCTCCGGCGAACACGTCATGCCCGATATAACCCAGACGAGTATCCGCATCTGAGCTGCGAACAACGGTGTCAGGCTCCCAGGGTTCGCACCCTCCAAGGGCGGTCCCTGTGCAACCTCCCCTACAACTGCCGTGTCGATGGTGTGGTTGCGCCCACAAGGGGTGGCTTTTCCAGAACGCATCAAGAGCGCTTTAATTATACGGGGTTCTACTCACAAGTACACCAGGTTCCTCGTATATCAAGTTAGTGAAGTAAACACCTTGATAGAAACCCACATGCTAAATCTGATATTCGCGCACCTCGACAGGGGGTGACAGACAAGGGTCCGGAAGTAAGCCGAATGCAGGCCATGGTCCTGTGCATCTCTGACGGGCATAATCACATGGAAGAGTTAATTACCGTCGAATTTTCCGCCCTGCCACAGGTCCATTTCCCGTCCTGAGTCCGGAATCCGGGCTTAACTCGATTTTCCGAGCTCAGAATGCTCCCCAGCAGCGATGAGATCATGGTGATTTAACGACCAACAGCAGTTTGAATATAAATATAAAGGGTTAATATCAATTCTCGATACTCCCAGGAATGCAACAACACATCTTGTCCCATTAACAAGCCCACCTCTGCATCTTTCTCAATGCGCACAGCTGCAATTATGCTTTTCAAGGTTGAAAAACATGTGCCGTGAACGGGAGAACTAAGAGACGGATGCTGCATTAGTGATGACAGGTGCCCGGATGAGCCGAGCATGTTTCTTACGGCAGCTCGACCAGTGTTCCCAGCAGGGATCTGCAAATTCCGTCAGACTCTAATGACATGGGGGGCACCCTCCATCACAAACCTTGAGGGTAATTATGTGATGCTTTCGTCGTCACCAGGGAATCGCTATTTGTGAAGCATTTGGCAGAAATTCTAGGTTTTCTATCTAGTAATGATTTTACGAAATGTATTCTAATGAGCTTCTAGAGGATTTGACATTTTGCACGCATGTCTTTAGAAGTCCTTGATTTGTCGGATTTTAAGCCTCAATGACCGGACACCTCTTATGTCATCATGGCTTCCGTCCCGGTCTTCACCGAGCTGTATCACAGCATTGAGAAGAGACTGCCTATGCTGACCCCCAAATAACCCCATCTCTCCATCTTTGCTGCCATCTTTGGATCTGGACGATACGCGATAGTGCTCCGGCAGGCCCATTAACTGCTCGATCTGGTGGAGCTGATGTTCCGTCAGATGCACAAGTAAATTGCCGGACAGCGTCTGATTTGGAGGAATCGGCAGACCTCCAAGATAAAGCGTCGGCGTTGATGATTGGCTTGCCGCAACTGAACCTTCGGAACCTTTGATGAGGTAATCAAAGACTTTGGAGAAGATGATGTCGTAAATGGAGACGATTTGAATGTAGCAAGACAGCGCAACAAGAAGTTGCGTCGTGCGTAGGCGCGGCGTAAATGATGCCGGATATGAAAACGCCGAATTTGTATGTTCGCCAGTTCCTGGTGATCGAAGACCGGCCAGCAGTCTTTCGAGTTCCGCTGATACCTTGGACACCTGCACTAGAGGATGTGGCTCGGAGGTTTCTAGCCCTTCGCCGTTGCTCTTGTGGGAAAAGGTCAGGCTCAGGGTACCCTTGACATCCCACGGGATCGATCTGATGGAGAAGAGCTGTGCAGAGAGCTCCGAGTGCAATTTTGATAACATCAACTCGACATCATCGGCCCAGATAGGCAATCCAGGGTCCGTGGGGCCAGCCTTAGGCATGCCATTGAATTGGTAAGAGGCTAATTGGGACGAACTAGCCTCCACCTGATTTTGCGGTGGAACAATTATGGGTGAAACGCCACGTTGACTTGTTGATTGAGAGGGCAAAGAAGAATCAACGAGAATATCGTCATGCACGATCAAATCGGAATGTTGTATGCCTATGCTGTCCAGGAAGTTATCCACAGACATATCATAATCCAGACCGATGATGTTGATATCCTCCCCGTTGGTGTCGGGAGAGGAATGGATCGTTTGTGAGGAGGAGCTATTGTCGGTTTGGTCGATCCTGGGTGGCTGTCGCGAGGGCGGGCGACCGGTTGGTCGGGCCGTACTGGTAACACATTTCGATCCCGACTTTAAGCATCTGAGACATGCGTCCGTTGATCCCTCTTCGTCGCGATGACACCGTAGTTTCTGAGCACGGCAGCGATCACATGCCGAACGCTTCCAAGGAGCTCTGGACGAAAATTTGCCATGCATCTCGATTGGATGTTGTGATGAGGGAATAAGATATGTCCATGAATGAAACGACCCTTGGAAAACATGAATAGATGTGTCACTAAATTGTAATTCACTCTGGAAAAGCCATGCGCTTTAATGTATATCCAAAAGGGGGTCGTTCGGCACCACGTTGTACCATCCCACCAATGATGCAGACTGTCAACACTGCGTGCGATGACACAAGATTTAAGCAAATCAAAAAGTTCCCTTACTTGCTTTAGCGAAAACCCAATCCTTCGATGGAACCAAAATCCTTCAATGGGACCAAAGTAGCGAACGTGGCTGACGCACGCGTAATCTCACCTGCAGTCACTTATCAATGTGGTGCGGCGTCATCAAGGGCGTACCCGAGGGCGTCGGCAATTGGCCGACGTGCTGTCACATCTATTGATGGGTATCCATGATGACAGCTCTTGATTTCTAACAAATCTGTTAGAAAAGGAAAGGCTTTACATGAATGAAATAAGAGCTAGTCAAAGGACGGAATCATGTTCCCTGAAGCAGTTGATCACTCAAAAGGAGGCCGTTCTGCTTAGAGCTATAACTACACTAACAGGCAGCTGCTATTAACTTTAGGAGTGTGGGTCGTTTGCCCACAAAAAATGTTAGCATTGACTTGGCATACAGCGGTAATACGAAAGCGTGAATGTAATAAAGTATCGAGGTAATGCCAGGGCGGCTCTGCCAACTACCGACGTCTCTCCATTCAAGCTTTCGCCAAGACCCCAGTTCCTTTTTGCACGCCAGCTAGGAACTTATGGTAACCGTAGCACGAGTCGTCTCTATAGACCTACTGGTAAGAAGATACTCTCATGCAACTTCTGAATAGAGTAGCAAATAAACTATGGCTCTAAGTTAAGTGCTCGGACTGCATACGACCTCAAAGGCCAGAGCCTTAGTATCAGACAGTCCGATCACGGCGTGCGTTACTTTTTCGCCAGTCAGAGCCGCACGCGCCCTCTTTTTTTTTTCCAGCACGTTCCGCACGAACCCTCAATCGGCCAAAAGAGGAAGACGAATGTCGATTCTTAGCTCTAGATTCAAGCTGGAGTTTGGAATTCCGCACATGTATGCTCCGTGGTCCCCGGCCGAGTGGCCGTTTAAGCGATCTGCATCTTGAAAATGACACTAACAATCACGCCACGGTATCCCTACCATCCCCGCGGCCTGCTTCCGTCCCGTATTGACCACCCAATCACAGTTACAGCATCGTAGGGGTGTCCATAAGCGCTAAGCTCGCAACCTTTACAACCCTGGCTGTCTCCCCAGGGTCCCCCACGCGGGCGAGGAGGGAAGGGAGAACGAGATCTGCCGGCAGGGACGGCACAATGGGTGGCCAGAACCTGGAGGCTCTCTTTTTCCCATTCCTCTTGTCAATAAGCTCGCTCAGTAAACCTCTCGTCACCCTCGCCGCTCATCTCATCTTTTCCCCCACTTCTATCACCATCAGGTTGACGAGCAAGGATCGAAAGTTCCCTACATAACACTAGCCATTATGTTATTGTGTGCCGCCGCGTATGCAGGCTCTGCGGGCCGTGGCTGCGGCCCGCGCGGCCGGTGGCCGGGCGAGATCGGCAGGTCGCTAAATAAGTAGCTCCGATCCAGCCGGGACCTAGGGCATTCCATGCACACGCCTCCGTTCTGGACCTGATTGGGCGAGGTCGGCAGGGTAGGGGCCGAGTACCCGAACAAGCTTGAACTTCGTTACATGCTCAATTAGGCAGACTCCGATGCAATGTCTTCCTACCCAAAGACGCTGCCCGTATGGAATCAAAAAGTATCCGGTTGTCGCCACGTCCGGGCCATGTAAGTAGAGGAAAGGGTTCGCGTTTAAGCGTTGTTCCGATTCACCGACTGTCCTTGAATATATGGCAAGGATGTTCCATATGAGATGTTCTACAAGACAAGTGGCGAGCAGATGAACCAAGAAATGAAGTCTGCTCATTCGGAGACGCCCGATGGCTACATAATTATGAGGGCCGACGAGAGAGGCGCTGAGGAAAGTCCCGATCTGCTTGATACCATGTCCCATGGTACAAGCGAAGCATTCTATGATGTGATTGCGTGGGCTGCCGAGCAGGAGTGGTCTTCACGCAAGGATGGCCTCATTGGCATCAAGTCCTACGCTAGCACTCGGTGGCAAGTCGCAGCTAATAAGCCCAAGGGATTCGCCACTGTTATTCCCTAGGTGGGAATGAGTGACTATTACCGCCACGGAGTACATCATGAAGGCACTCTATCAGAAGGATTCATCAGTAAGCCTGCTGCCATACCAAGTATGCCCGCTTGCTAACACTTCAACTAGGATTCCAGTGGACTATCAATGGTGTTGGTACTAAGCAGTATGGCAAGCCAGGTCGGGCTGCTTGAAAATGCGGTGAAGATGCCCTTGAGGCGATCTGGATGAAAAGAACCTTTTAAATCATCGACGAGACTAGAGAGTGGACGCACCAGTGCACGAGTTCCACAGCGAGGACTACTACAAGACGCGGGACTTTGGCATGAGAGCTATTGAGACACCTCTACCTTGCGTTGTTAAATGAGTAAGCATTCAGCCAACACAACCAAGCTTCTCTCTCAGACTAACTCACTGGTGCGTATCCTCGCCGCCATCCGGGGTTTGCGTCGTCTTTGTTGACCGTAGCGTCCGAAACCTCGACGCTGCAGTATGCTATCGTCAAACGTCCTTGCAGAATCCAAGCCATCTTTCAACGTCGCAGCATTCAGCAAGACTGTCCATGTCTTCATCAATGCTATTCTCCCATGGTCGCTCAGTATGCATCATGACCTGAATGATCTCAAGAGTCATCACAGACTACATCTTGGAAGAACAGTTGATGTTGTACCCAACTTGGTTTCCGTCTCCGTCTCCAACCCCATTATGTACTCGAGGGAAGACTTTCCAGTCAACAAGGCCGTTATTCAGGACTCCCTCAAGCGCACGTGACGAGCTGCCGTAGCTTGAAGATGAGACGGCGTCGTATTGTATTGGCCAAAATCGAGCGCAGTTGCTGCAATATTAAAAGCATAATGAGAGAAGTTAAAGAGGTATCTATTTAAAGTATTTGTAGCCTTAGTCGATATTGTTTCATAAATCAAGGTATTGCAGTAGATAATATACAGCGCCTAACATAGTAAGATGCTATGCCTAGCACCATCAATTCTAACAGCCTAAATATAACAATCCTTCCCAGTAACATGATTCACATCAATGTCGCACCTTAAGCCTGCTTTTGTAACTCGTCTAGGTTCCTCACTAGATGGAAAAGGTAGATGGGTTTGGGCCGGATGTAAAGTTTAATTAATGAACTTTGAACCCAACCAGGCTTGACACAAAAAGATCAATACATGACACAGTAATTGTAACATATTCGGTTCGCTTATAGAGGAGCTAGTATGATTATATCTTTAAATCTGCCGCTTAATCTAAGACAAGTACTACTGCACCCTCTCGAAATTAGTAGACTATCCAGAGTTCTCACTCCTATAACAGTTTGGGAATGTAGAATCTATAGAAGACTATGACTAGGTCATGATACTTAGAAATCAGACTCTAGATAATAAAGGTGTAGAGGCGGTTATAGAGCAGTCTTATCAACACTTATTCAAGGCGGGTAATCTTCTACAAGTAAGTGGCAAGCCTTAGATAGTTCACATTTGTAGGCCATAGGTCTGTACACATTCGGTCCTCACTTGAAGACTTGAAAGACAGTTTTATTAAAAGAGCTGATTTCGCGATGGAAAGAGATCGCTGCAGACGCCGCAGGTCCAGTTTAACAGTGGCGACGAAAGGCGATTTCCATCCACTGTTGCTTATTCTATTTAATTACATCCATTGATGCGGCAGAAGGAAGGGAAAGAGAAAGAAGAAGATAGGGCTAAAGAAGGAAAGGAAAAGGGGGCATCCATCCCGGGTTTAGTTGCATGAAGCGTGTTTGGTTCAATTGGATCAGTCAAGATTAATTAATGGGGATAGGGAATGAAGCAGAAGAAGCTTCTTCCTATCCCAGGCCCAGGCTTGGTGCTTCTTAAGGCATGTTTGGTGAGGTCAGTCTTGAAGTGATTGCTACCACTTGGAATAGTATGTGATGGCTGGCATGGCGAGATTAAGAGGTTTGACAGGCTTGTCCTTCCATCCTAAGTGAGGAAGCTTCTAGCTATTTTATAGACTGATCTACCCTTGTTAATCTCGAACACCTCCCAGGCTGCTGCAACCCACGTTCCTCCATATAACATGAGTCTACTATTACAATACAGACACATTCTCAGCAGGGACCCAAGTAAAGTCCCTCTCCCGCAACCACCGTTGCATTCTTTTCTCATCGGTGAAAACCAGCCTCGCAATAACGTCAATAGGAAGAGACCGAATGGAAATGTCTCTAATAAGGCATACAGCCAGTGTCCCCGCCGCCGCATCTCTCCGAGCCTTGACCCAGAAAAGAGTATTATCCACCTTTTGAAAGAAGTAGGCCTGCTCAGGCTGCAGGGTCCATGAACCAGTACTGGCAGGACAGTGGACGGCGGTCTCGAGCAGATGAACTCGGCCTTGCCAAGAAGGATTCGGGCCACGACATTTAAAGCTTCCCAGCTCGAGGCAAGTGTTGGATATATATGCAAAGGTTGCGCAGTCGGCCGAGTCCGCCAGCATCGGCATCCACCTGTTGTGTTCGTTGACTGAAATTCGGAAACATCGATTGACAAAGCCGCTCTGTGGCCATGCCACTGAAAAGTATTTGCCATCTGGACTCAAGCCAGTATCCTTGAGGGTGTCAAAAATATGTCGGATTAGGACACGGACAAATTTTCTCAGATCCTCAGGCAGATTCTCTAGCCATACAGAGAGGTACTTGATTCGGGACGTTTCCCTTGAACCTGTCGACGATTTGGTTTTCAGGGCTGAGTAGGCTCGCCCACGAAGACTTGGCGGTCTGGTTGGGATAGCACTCAGCGAATGCAGGAAGCAAATCGGCCACCAATTCTCTGAGCAACACACGCTGGGCCACGCCGGTGCAGAAGCTAACCCTGACGCCCCAGTAAAATTCCAAGAACGATAAAGACATGTAGGCTCCAGTTTCAAAGGTCTTATCTTTGATTGTTCTGCCGCGACGTTTCGCCCATACCACATTGCTGGTGATTGCTAGGTGGTCCCAGCCAACTTGGAATCCTCCCTGAAGTTCAGAAAGTTCGGAGTAGGAATTGTAGACCCCAAGTTCATCGAAACCTCGTGATGAATCTTGCCAACATTTCTTCTCATCGTTACCGCAGAGTGGGTTGTTGCTGATGAGACTCCCAATTACAATCTGCTCGTGGAGTTTCAGAGAAGGCGGCGACGAAAACAAATCGATGGAGTCATTCCAGTGGTACTTCCCGACCGTGTCGTCCTGGGAGGGTGGGCATATATATCCACGGCCTATCCTGATAGCCAAGGAAGTCTCTCTGTTCGTTGACCCGAACACAAGCTCTCCTGGGCCCCAAGTGTCCAAGATGTCTTCAGGAAAAGCCCGAACGTCGTATTTGCTTGCCCTCGTCGTTTCAACACCGCTCTCAAGACTTGGGCCGCCAAAAGCCAGCACTGGTCCCTGGCTCATCCCGGAAAGACAAGTCAATTCGACAAGACTGGCTGTGAGGTAGAGTTCCGGTCTGGCTGCGGCTTGTGTACCAAGAAGTACGATCCGTCGAAGTGGTGTGTCCAGGAAAAAGGGCTGCAACATGCCAATATGGGCTTGAGCGTAGGAAAGAAATCCCAGGCTTAAGAACTGAAGAGACAACGAGGCCAGGTTCAAGATATCTTCCGTGGTCCCGAGGCCAAACAAATGGCTTTGGCCGAGGAGATGGCTCAGGATGTCTTTGCACGTTGTCCACAACATATCCATCCACGAATCTTGCTGTGGGTCATCTGCTGAGGCCCCTTCAACAATGCGTAATAAGCGCTTGACTTCTCGCGCCAACGAGAAATCTACCCGGGACAGTTGCAGTTTAGGACATGCAGCCTCCGGCCTAATGGTGGAGCTGCTCAAAATCGTGAACGAGTCACAACAAAAGCCAGCATTCTGGACTGTGCGAACCGCAGTGCTGAAGTTCTCGGCGACTCGGAGCAACCGAGATACTGTGTCGAGAACTGAGTCAGTCGAGGACGACGATACTCGATGACGGATAAGCGCCACTGAGTTCTCTTCTTGAAACTCAGCCGTTCCATTCCAGCATCTTGCGTCTCGTGAAGATGGAGCAACACCTCCCAATCCGCAAGTTTCCTCGATCAATCGTATCACTTCCCGGTCTGACTTTAATGCCGGCGACGGGCCCAAAACCCCCCTCGGCGAAGAGACGAGCGAAGACCTGAGTAACTGATGAGCGCAGCCTCTGATGTGATGATCGGGCCTAATTTCGGCAAACGCAATTGGTGTTGGTTCAAAGTAGATCCACGGTGAGTCGTTGGCTCTTTCATAGAGAATCTGGGCGATCTCAGTACTACTATACCCGATGTCTTTCAGCTCAGCAATCCAGCCATAGTCTCCACTGGAAGCTATCTCGAATCGCTGTTCTAGAAAGCGAGAGAGTACATCAACACTGTTGTATGCTAAGGCCTCCGCCAGGCTGCTTAGGGAGCCGTAGCTTATTGCATCTTGTTTGCCCCCGACGGTGTCCGAAGTTTCCATGGCGGCTATGGAGGACTCCGCGTCTGTCCCAGGAGTTGCAGAGAGTTCGATCATGTCATTGTGAGCTTCAGAAGATTTTGGCAAGTTTGCTGGCAAGCTTGGTCCCGATAGAGACACGGAAGACTGCATCGAACCAGCCGGGAGTGCTGTAGCCGACTCGGAACCTCCTGTAATACCAAGGCACTGTAGCCTGTGGTCGTGCTCTTCCCTCATCCGATAGATCTGCCCCATAACATCGTGCATCTCGCCGCACGTCCGCTCAATGGTGGCACTCCGGTTGCCCTCGCGCTGCCACCGCTGGACGTCGCGGTACATCTTGTCGAACCGGCGCTGCTTCTTCTCCGTGTCGTGGCAGAGCTTACACACGTCGGGCTCCGTTCTAGTCTCGTATACGAGCTTGATACCACACGTCTCACCCATCCGGTACTCCTTATTACACTGCTGTCGGAAATGGCCCCAACGCCAGTAGCCGCATGCCCAGCGGGTCTGCTCATAGTAACACATTCTGACTGGAAAACGAAGAGGTGAAAGAGAAAGGTATGATATCGTCGATTAACAAAACGATCGAGGCATAAAGGTGGGAATGGACGAGGGAGAGCAAGAAGGCGAGTCAGGATGGATAAGATTACTCGGTTTTGGCGGGCGGCAGAGGGAATCACGGGACCAAGAGAGGATGGCAGAATGTGCATCAAACAAACCAATCATGGTGATGACATTGCCGATCGATCAGGCTACAGCTTCGCAAGCGTAGGCAACGCCACGGCGCATACACTTTCTAACAGACCTTAATCCGGGCCTGGACGGGGCTCAACTTGGCCCTGCTCTCACGTTCAAACGCCAGCGGGTGGGCTGTGAACCACCTACGTAACTTGTTGCCTTGACCACGAAACGCTGGCGGCCAGATGGCCTGTTGTGATTCTTCAAGTACAAACAGTGATTTCTTCCTCTCGTGAAGCTTGTCGATGATTGGCTGATTTTATTGTCGGTGGCTTCTTTGACCGGCTGCAGCCAAGCCCAAAGCCCCAGCCCCAGCCCCTTTGCGCCCGATCACTGCGGTTGGGCTCCACGACGCTGTAAGTACCGGGGCATTTTGCCGGATTTTTGAGCCTTCCTCACGTTATCCAATCGGATCAACGAAGAGACTCGTTACGGTTAACCATCTTGTCGCCCTGACTCTTTGCTTCAATAATAATTAGGTTGCTGCCCTCAGCCAGCGGCGCTTGTCTGTAAGGAGACGATATCTTCATCTCAACAAGTCAAAGCCGGTCAGAGGTGGCGCGGATACCAACACCAGCTACTTTTCTGTAGCGCTGAGTTCAGCCTGTGTCTGAAAGGCAGACCCCTATCACTAGCTTCAGGACTGCTACTGCTCCTCCGATCCTTAACCCAACTTCTTCGTCGACTTCAGTAGGACGTTCGAATTCATGTGGTGGATGCGAGGTTGTTACTACACATCCGGTCTTGGTGAGGAACTGAAACTGTGATATATACGTCACAGTTATACTACGCATTAACAGAGTGCGCATCCCATCTTGCCGTAGCTAACAATGCGATAGAAATCCTTCCCTTTTCTCATTGCCAATCAGATTGAAGGCAGCATTCAAGACAGTCCTGAGACAGGTCTGGCCGGTAGCTTGAAACATGGGAAGTTTAAAGCGATTGGTGTTGTAGGTGTTGTCGAAGCTGACATGGGGAAACCGCTGCTACACAGGTATATGCAAACTGAAACGCTTAGACAAAACCAAGCAAACGATTCGGCTGACCATCAGCCCACTTGACAAGATAGGTAGGGAATTCTAGCCCATCGAACAGCCTTATCAATGCCGCAGTCAGTTAAGCAATTTACGATTCAGACCAGAAGAACTTAAGGTACATTCTTTTTGAGACGCAGCTTACTGGGAGACAAGTGCGTTGGTCCGAGTACCTCGCTATGTTCAATTTCACTCTGGAGTGGAGGCGAGGCAAGAGCTTGTGGCGTTCTGATGTCCTGTCTCGTAGGCACAGGACCTTCCAGTAGATGGTAGCGACGAACGTTTGAAGGCTAGGTCCATGAAGACGTCCCAGTCTAAATACCTCAAAAGTGCGCACATCGCATCGGCAGGGGCCCCAGGGAGATCTGAGGACGTCAACTTTGAAGAGGAAGTCCGTCTTTTAAAGGCCATTAACTACAATCCTATGGCATGAAGCTCGAAGGGATGAACTCTGCCGACAACTCACCATGTGTGTGGCTAGGGACAAAAAACTTGCCTACTCACCTTCAGAGGGTGAAAACAGTTAAAATCACTGAGTGAATTGTGGGCGAGCTAGGTCTTCTTCGCTTCCGCGATCGTGGATTCCAGATTTAAAACCCCTTTGCACAAAGACCATGCACGATATTCATGACACTCATATTACTAGACATCCTGATGGAGACCTTGCTTATAGTATTATATTAATAGCTCTTCAGTCTAGAGCTGTAGTAGATTTGCGCCAGTGTATGAGGAACTATGAGGTCTCCAGCAGGTATATGATCTGGAGAGAATTTAAGAATCGGCTCCTTAAGGTAATGGTTGTTCCTGAGTGCATATAAAGAGATATCTTAATTAATATTATTGACCTTACAGCGCCGCGGGCATTACAGCACACAACATTACCAAGGCAAGCATCAGGCATCAGGATGCGGCGTTCGTGTTCTTAGACGTCGCAGGGTGACCAGAAACGGCACGCAGGGAATTCAATGAGCTCAGGCTCGGGGTGTTGACATCATATACATTAGCCTCGTGTCCTTCACGGATCTGCATGAAGAATTGCCCAATGCCATCAACGCCGCCAAAGTTGACATTCTTTGCAGCACAGCAGACGAGGGAAGCATTGGCGCCAACACATTGCAAGACGAAGCATCGGTAAGGCCGAACGCCGCGTCGATCGCCGCTTGCAACAGGCGCGGCAACTTGCTCGACCAAAGTCAGAAAGAAGGATTCAGATGCAAATTCATCGGACAGAATGTTGGCGTCGGTCAGGTGCCGTTTCCGAATTCCGACGAGTACATCAGGGGGAGCTCGGCGTCAACTGCGGTCGCTGCCAGGATGGCTTTGCTGATACTGGCATGTTATCGGATATCGAATAATCCCCTACGCCCTTGGATCTTAATCTAACGTAGGTCCAGCATTTGCAACAGTCGGGGCTAACCTAAAAGTATAGGGTAGGTCTGTGGAGCGAGCGGTACATTAGTAAAATCAAGGAAAGATTGTTTGACATCACGAGATTTTGTCAAACATCTGAAGTGATGAATTAGCTAGAGGATATAAAATAGCTGTTTAGTTCTTTTTACTAAAAGAGAACTGTAATTAGGTTGATTGTGCTTGGACGTTGCTGTTCGGTACTTCTGCTTCTTGAAAGCCACATCTTTCTTGAGTCGTGATAACATCAGGGATGTAGAAGTCTCGTAGTTTAACTTGGTCTAAATCATATCAACAGCGGGCGCCATTTTAAGTTTCTTGCTTTGAGACTATGATATCTTCTCCCATCCGGTTTAAGTACTGTTTTACCAATTTGGCAAGGTGTGGCCTGATATGGCTTGGCTGAGGATTCGTGATCGCTAGCGTTCAAGTAAGCTGGGCGGAGTCAACACTCGGCCAACAGACCACGTTTTGTGTTTGATACTAGCGGGCGAAGTGAGCTTGTGGCGAATATCAGGAGACGGAGGGTAACAACGGATTATCTGTACCACCGTGGCCCACTTCGTATTGCTCGTACTGTAGTCTCAGCAGGCAGCGACTTGGCAACCAGGGTTAAATGAACAACAAGCGCGTAAAAGCCACGCGGAGGATGAGCGGATCAGGGGACTAGACGTAAGCAGGGAAATTACCTAGCCAATAAGAAAGAAATACACTTGCTTACGGATAAATAACGATGAGAAGCCCCGCAGCTGATGGTTTCTCGATCGCAGCTCACAGTCTTACTGTCTTTCCTCTGTCTTCAAACTTTACGCCTGTCAGCGAAACGTTTCTGTCCGCCATCTGTACTCGTACTACCCATATTGCACGCCTCCCAAAACAAGGTTAGCAGACGACCCGCGCAGCTTTCAACGCCAAAAGATTCACCTAGAAATAGCGAACACCGACGATGAAGGCCCACGTCCTTTTAGTTGCCGCCTTTGCTGCCACCACATGGGCTACTTCCCCTTACGAGCAATCAAGCCGTGAGAAGTTATGCGGACGCCTTGGAGTTATGGAGGTCCCTCCGGGTGTCGATCCGTCCCAGATACGCATGTGTCGGGAGCACCCTCTGAGTGCCGCGAACCTCTGGGGTTACGGCCACTGGTTCCCAGATTGGGTTCGGTTTCCCTTTTTGGAATAGTTAGGGTGATGGGCAGGTTGACGATAATTGGGAGATCACTGGAACTCGACGGAACTGCTGTGTCTAGAAGACCACCAAGTCTAGGCCATGCTGATAGTTGGGCTAAGCATGATCCAAGTGTAGAGCTTATTAGACAATGATGAATCGACCATATTACCGTCTAAATGCGAAGCTGCTCACCACTTAAGAAGTTATGAATTTACCAAAGAATGAACATTAGTTTACTGGAACAGAGATACTGGCTTGTGTTTGAGGAATCCGCTGCAGACCTCTTGCTTCTGCTGAATGACGTCGTAGGCAGGGCGCGCACTTTCGAAAACACTGCATAGCGTCAGATTGTGGCTGCGGCAAGGGTCTAACAATCACAAGATTAAGCCAACTTGCACTACTCTACTGCACATGGATCACGAGGGACTCGATCCTAATTTTGGACAAGACTTGTCGCAGGCCTAGTCTTATCGATACCCTCGTCCACCGCTCCCAGTAGGGAAGGAAGCCATAAAAAAGTACAATTGACGAGTCTTCTGAGTTAGTTAAAGGAGCGATACGAATAATAGAACCCTCTTCCACCGCTTGCCATAGGTCCTGCTCCTCGGCGTCGACACCCTCACCTCGAAGCAAATTCAAGCCAGACATGATACTGATGTACCCGCCTCCGAGCACTTCCCCCATTTTTGCATGATCAACCAGATAACATAAAGAATAAAGAAAAATTAAGGATCGTAAATCGCGGGGCCCAGAGATGGGCGCGCAGAGAATTTCGATAAATAGCCCTCATTAGCCGCAGAACTCATGTCCTGGGCCAGTACTGATCAGTCCTAGTAATGGCGGCGCTCACACTGGTTCGATTTTGTGTCAAACTTCTTGCCCTTGGGACACCTGCACTTGTTCTTGCGTTCGTCCCACCACCTGCCGCCCGTGCATTTGCATTCCTTGGAGTAGTCGTTGTATTCCTTGTCCTTGTCCTTACAAACGCACACACCCTTCTGCCAGTCCCAGTCGGCGTCCATGCCGCAGTCGTGCACGCACTTGTTCATCTCGTAATCCCATTTATTGTCTTTCGGGCAGTGGCATTTCTTGTGACGTTCATCGTACTCCTGGCCTGCTTTATTACAGACGCACTGGTGGTCCTTCCAGTCCGCCTTATCACCACAATCGTGGTGGCATTTCTTGGAGTCTCGGTCGTAGGTCATGTCGTGCTCTTTGCAGATGCACATCTCGTCCATTTCATCCCAGGTGGCGTCCCTACCGCACTTGAAACGGCCACTGTTATCCCTGGCTTCGACACCATGATCATCGGTGTCAGGGTTGGGGATGGCGGTAACTGAGCTTAGGGCAAGAAGTGTGCCGATGAGGAAGTATTTGAGAAACATGATTGGTGAGGGATAGGTTCCTGAAGGGAAAAGAAGCTGTGGTGGACAGAAAAGAAGATGTAGGGGTATAGTTTCTTTGCGAAACGATCGAGTATTGGAAGAGTTTGTGAGTAAAGGCCCGATATATCGGCTGGGGATGATACAGGAAAGGGGCTTAGGGATGGGGATGAGACGAGAATATATGGATTATATGAGGCGACGAGAAATGTAAGCATCACATATGGTGCCCCCCATACGGGCTCATAGTCCCCATCCTTTTTTAGAACCTGTTCTGTGCTACCCTCCGTCTTCAACGGGCTCTAGCTTCTGACTATGAAGCCAACTCTCCTACACAATTGCGTTGGCGCCTGATAGCATCTCTTCTCCACATGCATGCTATGCCTTCCCACGCCCACCATCCGAAAGCCAATTTCTCCACGCCCACCCTCATCCTACCGGGTCAGAGGTGATCCGATCATATTTTAGAAGTGTAATAGATGCTAAGACACATCCATAGCAAGATGACTCGACATTGACGAAACATCTTTTGCTAAGGCCGCTTGTTAAGAACGCTCCTTAAAAAGTCGGAAAGCATAAATTCAAAGCCTTAATCTAGAATACGAGGGCGGTGATGAACATCAGATACTTCCAGGATAGAGAGCCCCTGGCGTATATGCTGGCCTTCAATTTAGCACAAACTGAGTCTTCAGACCGTGCGCCGCACCGTTTGAAACGGCGCCGCTCGATCATCGGCGAGCTACCGGCTAGATGGACCAAGACAGTCATTCCTGGTAATCGGATGCGCCCAAATGTCACAGTGCACGATTGGGCATGTCACGACGGTAAAAAGGGGGGGCCACATTCTGGATTCATCCACTCGTCAGGGGGAAGAAACATTACGCAAGATATATCGAAATGTATGACGAGATGAAACGAACTGGGTTGTGCGTCGGCGTGTGGGCGCCAACGTGCAATACAACTTTTGAGGACATTTGGTTTTACCTTCTATATGGATCTACTGTGCTCTGTGATTGCGAAGTAGCTTTTTGTAGGCGGATACGTCAACATGTAGACCGCGAGTTTGGGGAGAAGGGAGCAATCATCACCCGGAAAATCGAGGGGCAATTTGTCTCGGACACTGGAGGAACAATTATTGAGACAAGGCGACGTCGAGCATCGGTTTACTGAAATGGAGAGACAAGCCTTAGCTAAGGGTAGGTAAGGGACACGTACCCGCACATGGTCGAACAAATGATCTGGGCCTCGTTGGATGCTTGCCCCATAGGTCCCGACATCCGGCAGCCGATCTCCCGGAGCCTCGGTGTAAAGTCTCTTCTCCATCAGCTTGTCATCATAGTTCTGCAACCAGTATCCGTGTCTCTGGGGAAAACAACTAGCTAGTTTTGTGGCTGAGTGTCAGCCCTGCTATCTCATTCGGCGGCCAGGCCAACCATACGGCATATGCCGCTCGAGGGCGTGAAAAGTCAGGTGCATTGTGCACTCCAGGCCCGGAACTTGTTCCTCCCGAAGATGGCGAAAGCTAGGGGCGAGAAAGGATTGGAGATGGATGGAAAGAAAAGAAAAGAAAAGAGTAGGTCTCAAGACTAAATTTAGATGTAGGGAGAAAGTGTGGGGATGATACTTAAGAATGGTGGATCGTCAGGCTAGAACAGAGAGGATATGTCCCGATGAGCCTTCAGAATGCGATATTTAAGTTTAATCGCCCTCTTATCCAGCATATGATGATGGCGAGGCCTGAGGATGGGTGGTAGGGTGGCGGGATGCGAAGGTATGCAATTAGCGGGCATTTGATAATTGTGATTTCAAGCAGCATGCACCCGGTTGATAATCTGTTGGATGATGACCCTGTATGACGAAACCTCGGATAGATTGATATCCTGACCTTAGTCAGAAAGGGGGGTATAATAACCCCTCTTCCGGCCGATCCGGATGACCGGCAGAAGAAAAAAAAAAAAGATCATCATCACTGTATTAATCCCTATCTAATTGATCGAATTGACCGTAACGGATCCATCATAATCCTTAAATTTAAGTGTTGGATCCGTTACGGTTAAATTGATCAAATGAATAGTGTTCAAAGCAGTGATGATGTTGTTGATTATTGCTTGTCCCGGTCATCCGGACCGGCCAGAAGAGGGGATATCAGACTCCCTTCTGACTAAGGTCAGGATATCAGTCTATCAGAGGTTTCGTCATACAGGGTCATCTTCCAACATTAAGTTAAAAATATTCTTCTTTTTAAATCTATTAACTTATATAAATACCAATTATATTGTAGTTTAAAAATTATAATATTCAGTCTAAAAACACTATACTAAATCCCAGCTCTAATTATTATGCTTCAGAATCCAGATCGTGCCAGTTGCGTTTGATCGATACAAAACCAGGTGATTGCTTTGCCTAGAGCCATCATAGTCAAAAGCCAGCATCTTATCCTCTGGACTCTTCAAGTCATAGCCACCAGCACCTTGCCCGGGATCGCCCTGAGCGAATACCGCTTGAAAGCCTCCCTGCACCCGCTTCAGTACCCAGAGCGTGCCGGTGCCCGGTCTGCAAAGGGCGACATGGTCATTTTTGCCGCTGCGGTCCCAGTCAAAAGCCATAGCCACATCTGCAGGGCTCCGAAAGTTATATCCCCCGATGCCGTTTCCGGGATCGCCCACTGATAAAACTGGCGAGAATGCCCCGTTGTTGTTTCGCAAGACCCAGAATGTCCCCGTTGCAGGGCGGTACAGCGCTATGTGGTCCATCTTCCCGCTGCTATCCCAGTCAAAGGCAAACGCTCTGTCGGCCTTACTGTGCAGATCGTACCCGCCGATGCCCAGGCCAGGATCACCTTGCTGATATACAGGGCTCCATTTGCCAGTTTCCAATTTCTTCAGTATCCACATTGTGCCAGTTCCAGGTCGATAGAGAGCGAGATGGTCCATGCAGCCAGAGTGGTCATAGTCGAAGGCAAATATACGGTCTTCTGGGCTCTTAAGGTCATAGCAACCGATGCCAGACCCTCCTCCATGGACCTCTGTATAGACAGGAATGTATCTATTGCCTTGTCGCCTCAAAATATGAATAGCCCCAAATCCAGGTCTGTAGAACACAATGTGGTCAAGCTTTCCGCTACTTTCATAGTCGAAAGCAAAACCTACATCATTGGCATGCTTTAGGTCATAGCCACCAATCCCGTTCCCAGGATCACCTTGAGCGTAGACTGGGGAGAAGTTACCGCCTTGGTTGCGGAGGATCCAACATGTGCCTGTCTCAGGCCTATACAGGACGAGATGGTCTAGTTTTCCAGATGAATTGTAATCGAGGGCAAAGATACGATCATTCGTTGATCTGAGATTATACCCGCCGATGCCATTGCCGGGCTGTCCCTGGGCATAGACTGGAGAAAAGCTCATGATAGTCGTTTCTATAACGAGATTAGATATGTAGGATCAAATGCGGGCCCTTGAAGAAGAGAAAGACATAAACTCACTCAAGATAAGCTTTGTCTGTAGTGTTCAAGCTTTGAAGGCTGAAGATAGAATAGAGGGACGTTTGGTGAAGATAAAGCACGATTTGGATACAAAAACAATTAATTGGCGACGTTAATCATGCGTAAAAAGAAGTCTTGTGATTAAATATAACGAGAAGTTCGAGGCATTGTAGAGTGCAGGACACGTCAATTGTTACTAGCTGAAAAGTAAGCGGACACTTAAACTAAAGGAACGGTCGAGACCACAGAGTCTTACAACACCATGTTCTCAGCTAGCCACTATTGTCTTCCATGCATCTGAGACATTTAGAATGCAGGACATATCACTCGTAAGTCTACAAGTTGAATAGTTTGCCCGCAGGCTCCTCACCAGTACGAGTGTTACGTATGCTTCTTCCTTTTCCGGGATAAGTGGCGTCGGCTGAAGGATGTAAAAGGAAAGGTGGCATTAATGGTAGTGCGCCACACCTAAGAGTAGGTGCATAAGCGTATTTATTGTCACCAGATAGGAAGGAGATCAACGAGTAGCCAATAGGATTGTGGACGATGGCCTCGTCCACATTTTCCAGTAGTCGACGCGCACCCAGAAGCTCCTCCATTTTCAATCAAGGTCTTCAAGCGGCTTCTCCGTTAATATTGGATAAAGTAGCCAGTTACTGTGAAAGCACACTGCCTCCAAACCAATGTGGAAAAAAAGCGTTATTGAACAAATAAACTAGTGGTTAGTATTGAATTCGTATAATATATGTCGTAGATAATATACTTGTGCATATCACGATTTGCAATGGCATTAATTTTGATGTTTTGCTTTCCCTCGACTAAGCCTCTCAGGTAGTAATAGAACAATTTCTAGAGCGCAGAGTAGAGAGACTGACTGTGATTCGATGCTGAATGGAATTCTTGCTACTAAGCATTACTGCCCAAGCAATCAGAAGTTCGCTTTTGCATCGGTTCCCTCGAGTTTATCCATTTAGAGAGACACGAGAGTAACACATGACGTTATTACTGGTTACAGCTTTGCAAACGTATCTGGTCGCCGATCATGCCCTTACTCATAGTCACTTGGAACAACGACAGCTGAGTAGCTGAAACGCTTGTCGTCGTGCCAATTTTGCTTCGCCTTAAACTCAACCTGGACATCCACCCACTCGTTTCCATCAGGTGCAGAGCCATTCTCCTTGATAGTTCCAGAGTGACCGAAAACCTTATCTTTCGTATCAGAACCGGTCCACTCTCCCCCAAGCAGAATCAATCTTCCTCCACTCTCAAGCACCTTCAAACGGGTCACTCGCGATTTGAGATTCTGTTTTCCAAAAGCCTGGAACCTCTCATTGGTCATGTCGATTGAGCCGTCCCTTCGCAGTGGGATATAAGCGTAGCTTATACCTTGGTGAAGGTGGTGGGCATCGAAGATGTACAGCCGGTTCGTGTCCTTGAGCCCGTCGTGTAGCACAATTGCCGTATACTGTCCGTGGATTTCGAAGCCAAGATCGACTTCGAAATGCTGCCACTGAATGGCGTTATTGGGAAGCTGGGAAAATCCGGTTTGCTTCACCGCGTCGACATGGATGATACTGCTGGAAGGACGTTCAGCCCGAAGATAGAAGATATACTTCAGCTCGTCCCTGGCAGGCTTGAAAAGAAGTATGCCATTCCCTACTGGGGCCGTTGATGTTGTTTTGAACGGAAACGTAGTCCACTTGCTGTCTCGGCCTCGTCGTGCTGTCGTGATGGTCGTTGGCTTGCTGTCATCCAACAAATCACTTTCAGCGACCCCGACACAAGGCGTCCCATTCTCCAGTATCAGGCTAGGGGCTGAAAGATGGTTGGCTTTCAAGGGTGTCTGCTCTATGGATGAAAGGGAAAAATGGGTTCCGAGGCGCCACACGTTGATAATGCTGTAGGAGCTGCCGGCGTCAGGACCACCATGACATGGCCAGATGATTTCTCCCTCTTGGTAGTCGAAGATGGGGGTTCCAGCTATCACACTCCCGAGATGGTCGGCATCATCTCGAGTAGCGATGTTGATAGGCCCGCGCAAAGTCAAGCTTTGGATGTCGCCAGTAGGAGGTATGTCGGCAATGTATGTTTGCGCACGAAGAGGATACCCATTCAGAGTGTACCCAATTCTGAAGAGGGCAATCTTTTCCTCTGTGCTCATTTTGAAGATTGAAAGAGATGTACCAAAATGGTGGTCTAGTATTTTGAAATGAACATCAAATGGAACGATGGATTGTTGTAGGAATAGAAATAGCTCATAGCAACGAGCCGAATGATCTTCCCTGATAGATTGCTAAACTTGCCGCCAGTATCACAGGAAGGGTCGAGACTATTCCACTCCGTACCTTAACCCACCCGCTGCTATTCAATAGTCTTAGAACAAGACTACGGCTGAAACGGGAGGCTAGCTGGTGCTGCAAGTCTTCCCGACTGTATTCAAACTAACCAGATAAATGATGAATAGTCTGAATGCGAGGTAATGCAACGCTTATGCAGTTGACTGTTTTCAGAGCGGTTTCCACATGCATTACGACCACTACGGGGATAGCAAAATACCCAATAGCGCGCTGTATGTCACCAAGCCTAGCGCCAATATTGCGAGATCGGTCGAGACTATGCCATGCCTATTAGGGGTTACCCCGCTTTCATGAAGTCTACGTAGCCTACTAAGCTAGTAGCGTTTGGACAAGACTGTAGCTGAAATAGATTTCAGCTAGCCTCTTGTGAAGCTATATTGACTGTCAGGACGCTCCTCTGAGACGATGCTTGTCTCGTTCTGCTGAGCCTCGACTTCCCTGCTCTAGTTTCTTGTTTGAGATTCGATAGTTCCGATTACTGTTATGGCCCAGAACACAAGACTGCAGCTGACATGGGCCTCAGGTAGCCTCTTGTGACGCCGTCTCAACCGTTGAGGCTGCCACCAGCACAGTGTTGTCTCGTGCGCTGCCAATATTCCACATACTCCTCCTTGATCTGGTTGAGTGCTAGTCCACAACTTGACCGCCGGTCTAAACCGGCCAGGCACCAATCTTCTGCAGCACGTTCCCTAGTTTGGTACGGTGGCAGTCCATGATGTGGCCTCTGCCTGTCGCTTGCCCAAAGGGAGGTCACATTATTCGCACATAAGACTATCTAAGGCAGCAATGATACCGAAGTCGTTTCTGACTGGCAACTTCTCCCTTCTTCACCTCCAATCATATCGACTTGCTTGTCTCGTCATTATCTACCTGTTATGGATAACTACCTAGCTGCAATCGGCCGCAAGTCTGGAAAAGTTGATACAGACTCCGGCGGACTTGCGCGTTACTCCCTGCGGATCCAGGTGCCGCCAGGGATTGGCCACGGAAATGAACCTGAGCTGTCACTAGAATACTGTCAAGGTTGCCCCAATGGCAGTCTCGGCTTGGGTTGGGCTCTCGGCGGCTTATCCTGCATCCGAAAAGGGCCGTCCAACCTGGCATACGATGGCTCCAACACGCCACCAGCCCAGTATGACCGCTTCCAGCCAAAGCTGAATTTGGACGGAGTCGAGCTGCTCAACGTGAAGGGCAACTATGGTGAACAAGACGCAGAATACACCACGGAGATTGACAGCCTTGGAAGGACGGTGAGCTCCTTGGCCGCTGGCTTCCTGGTTTGCGACTCTACCGGATCTCGGAAGGAGTATGGGACAACGGAAGACAGTCGAGTCCGGGGATCAGACGGAAACGAAGTGCGAGAATGGCGGCTCAAAACGCAAATGGACCACCACGGCAACGCTGTGACGTATACCTACGTCGCATCTCCCCAGGGAGCTGCTCCTAGTGCCGATATTCACACATGTTATCTCTCCGAGGTTCGCTATTCGTCGAATGAAGCAACTGAACATGCTGCAACTCGCATTGTGCGGCTTGAATACTCGCCAAGGGAAGATGTCGTCGTCCAGACTGTTCAAGGCGACAAAGCCGTATGGGCGTCCCTCCTTTCTGCCATCCGCATTGGTATCATCCGAGGGGACAAGGTGCGGATTGACCGCTCGTATGAGCTGGCCTATACGAAGTCTCAATTCACGGGCGATTCGTGCCTCGATTCGGTGGCGGAAATAGCGGGAAGCGGCGAGAACAAAGTCGAGTTGCTGCCATCGAAATTCGGGTACACATCGCCTGGTGTTTCGCCACAAAACGTCTTTAAGACTGCGCCGCAGAGGGTCACGAACTTGAGGCAGACGACCAAAAATGTCGCCCTCCTCACTCTAAACATCAGCGGACGATCTCTGGCCGACGTGGCATGTGTCAGATACGACCCGGCGAGCAAATCCATGTCCATCAAGACTTATCTCGCCGCCAGAGAGTCTGATGGTACAGTCAGCTGGTCAGCATCAGATGGCCCTGGAGCTGAGGCGACATTGCCAGTCATCGATGTATCTCGTGGTTTCCCGAATATCCTCGCCCCTGATTTGAGCGGCGATGGACGCTCCGACCTGATCATCCCGTATTCTGGCAGCGATGGAATGGTTCGCTTTTCATTGTCACAGAGTATTGGCACAGGTTTTCAGAATCACCGCACAAAGACAACGCAAATTCGATGGACGGATGGTTCAAAGTTCATGGCAGTCGATCTTACAGGCCGCGGCACTGTGGACGTGGTTCAAATCTTCACAGACCAACAAAAGCTTGCCTTCAGGAGCTTTTCCAGCGTCACCCAAAACGGCGAACTTGGATTGAGAGACGCTAAGCTTACGAAAACGAGTTATGAGAATGTCGGCACCATTGACTGGTTCGTCTTGACCCATGGGAAGACGGGGGCCATGAGTCTTGTCCGAGTATGGGCTCAGAACCAGGGCAAGGGAACGAGCCGTATCATGGCAACTGCATTCACGGCTCCCACTTCTTCAGACTCTGTTGCGGGATTCCTCGAAGGGAAGACCTCTGTCCTCGAGGGTTCTGTCCGGGTCAACCAGGTGAAATACAGCGTCGTCGCTTGTGATATCAACGGAGATGGAACACAAGACATTGTGTTGGCAACCGCCGACTACCGCAACGGGAAGATGACGTTGGCGTATACCACATTCCTTGGAGATGGTCAAGGTGGATTTGAAAAACATGACAGCACCGTTACAAGAGAGATGGTCGCCCCAGCGCCTCTCAATTCCGAAGAATACGGGCAGTTCCATACGACTAATCTCAACGGCTCCAACTACCCAAGTGTGAGCTACGTTTACCAGGAGAAATATTCCAGGTCCTACGTCTGTCTGTCTGTCGATGGTCGGTGCAACGGACTAGTCAGCGAGGCCACTCTCTACCGCATCGCCGGAGATATGCCATCATCCAAGATGGAAGTCGTTCCCACTGACCTCAATGGAAATGGCATGGGAGATTGGCTGTTTCACACGATAGAAAACGATCTACCGCGAGTTCTGCCTGTATATAACCAGGCAGGCGTGACGGATTTCCTTTCGTTGGCGCGAGATTCAATGGGGCTCCAAACTACGGTGGCTTACGGAGCTCTTTCCGACCCAGCTGTTTACACCCCGTCCGTTTCTTGGAAAAAGTACCAAAACAACTCTACGAATAGCTATGCCGTTCTGGGAGCTCCAAACTATGTCGTCACGGGCCTGGAGCATCGCAACGACAGCTCGGTCAATTCTTTTGATTACAGCGTCTCGATCAAGAAATCATATTCCTCGGCAATTGTCAACACTAAAGGCAGAGGCTGGCAAGGTTTTGACGAGATACACACCCTCAACGCGACTGATGGCATCCTCACCACGGAGAAGTACTTTCAGGCGTGGCCTTTGACGAGCCAGAAGAGTCGAGTTGACACAAAGACTCCAGATGGCAGGGTGCTTAGATCTGAGAGGACATCTTTTGAAAGCGTCACCACTTCCAGAGGTCCTTGGAAAATCTATCACTCGAACAGAACACATGAGCAGACTGACATGTGGGAGGATGACGTCGTTGCACGTTCGAATGCTACCATATACACGCATGACGAGCACGGAAATGTTACCAGTCAATCTTCGTCAGAAACAGTGCGGGACCAGTTGGTGTTTCAGTCATGGGAGAGGTGCACTTATACCACCATTGATGGCATCACGGGCTTATTGGCCAGCAAAAAGATCTCATCCAAGCCTCAGAACACCGACATGTCGGCGTTTGAAGAGGGTGATGCATCCTTTAGTCTTTTCGAATATGATTCGACGAAAGCGACATTGGAGTCCATCTTGGAGTGGTCCACGGATGTTGGCACCTTCGCCGTCAAGACCTTCACGTTTGATGAACATGGCAATGAGATCCAGACTGTTGATGCCGCTGGCTTGAAAACAACCACGACGTATGATGAGCTGTTCAAGTCATTCCCAGTCAAAGTGGTCGCTGAAGGGCTTGGTGTCTCGACGGTCCACTTGACCGCTTTCGATGAAGCCAGCGGCCAGGAAACCGCTAAGCTAGAAGTTGGCGGGTCTCTGCATTGTTACCGCATGGATCAATTTGGCAGAATTGTTGAAACGCGCCTGAGGAGTTCTGGCCAGGACAGTGGTGCCATGGCTGCCACTGATTTCTTCATCAACCAGCCATATGTCGCCGACACAAGCTTTGCAACGACGCTTGCTGGTTGCCGCCTTGATCCCTACCGCGAACTCAAGTTTGAGCGGCAGAGGGATGCTTCAGGCGCGGCCTATATGGGCGCAAAGGCGATAACGTACTCTAAAGAGGGCGTCGAGGGTCGAAGTGAGCTCTTCGAGCTCATGGACTGCGCCGGGCAAGTTCGGAAAAGATACAGCCATCATAGCGATGACCCTGAAAAGACATGGATGCTCTGGGAGTATGATTCGTGCGGCCATCACGTTTTCGAGACGTTTCCAACCAAAGCCCCTGCCTCTTCCGGCCTTGACTGGGCTCCGGATCGGTCAAACGGCTCAAAGGCTAGCTTCGACATATTGGGCCGGCCCACAGTTCAGGTGCGCCCTGCTCATGGTGATGGAAGCCATTTCATCCTGTCCTCAATAACATACCTGGATGGCGGGTCAAGAGTGCAGGAGCGAATTTTGAGCACCCCCAGCGCTGAAGCGCCTCTTGCAAATGCCACAGAGCTAGCCCTTGCTGAAAAGCGTTACGTTCGCATTGGCCAGAAGGATCTCATCGCCGAGATGACGGACGAAAATGGCCTGCGGTCCACGTTTCAGTATGACATCTGTGGAAACATGACCTTGGCTACTGATCCTGCTGGTAACGAAGAACGTCGCAGCTACAACTCCAGGGGGCAGCTGGTGACGCTCAACAACCCATATCAGAATGTGGGCTCAGCGGCGACATCTGCTATGACATACCAGTACAATGCAGCAAATCACCTTGTCTCTGAAGCCAATGCTGCCGGCGAAGTTGTCAAATATGAAAGGGATCCCAAGGGACGACCGTTGCAAAAGGTGGGCAAAGATGGCCGCGCGGTGGTTTATGCGTATGAGGCGGAGGGCGTCGACAAACCATCTTCCATCACCATCTACCCTCAGGGCTCCTCGTCACCGCTGGAAAGCCGGTTCGATTTCACATACGATCACCAGGGCCGGGTCAAGGAACGCAGCGTAACGGTTGCAGGCGGGTCATGTTTCACCACTTCGACATCGTATGATTGGCAGGGCGAAGTCGTGCGAAAGGTGTTCCCCGATGGAGCAATCGCGACGAACGAATATCGGGGCGCTCTAGTCAGGTCTAGCACACTTGCAGGCGGGTCGGCTTCAACTTGGTTGCTGAGGGCCGATCTCGCGCAGTACAACGCTGCCGAGAATCCTGAGCATGTTGTTGTTCGAGGCACGGGGATGAAGGAAAACTTTGAACATGACTGGAAGTATGACGCTCAGGGCTTTCCGCTCAGCCACAGCTTTCGGTCGGGCAACAGTTCTTTAGTCCAAGATCATTACATGTACAATGGTATGGACAAGATGGTGCGCAGACATGAGTTCCTGTCCGGATCTACCACGGACTACTCGTACCTGGGCAGGCGAATGGAGTCTTCTCAATCAGGAGACGGAGCAAAGAACAGTTATGCGTACGATCGGGCAGGAAATTTGACGCAAAAACGAGGAGTCGATATCAAGCAGAGCCCTGGGCGGGTGGTTGGGTCGAGAGATGATGCGTCGGTGTTCGACGTGTCCTACGATGCCACTGGCCGTATGGTGAAGAGGACTACCGATTAATCATCATTCAACTTCACATACGACAGCTTTGGACGGCTGAAGTCATATGTTGACGAGGCCAGCGGGGAGTCTGTGGAAATAATCACAGACTTCGAGGGAGAGACACTTCATCGAAAGCATTCTGACGGATCGTCGGAGCTGATGATCGGCCAGGACTTCAGCATCCACACTCAGCCAGATGGTTCGCGTATTGTCCGCCACAAATTGTTCAGCAAAGAGCACATGCTTGGAACAGTCTCCAATACCTACGAGTCTGCAAACTCAACTCGTCCACTAGGAGGCGGCCATCGGGCTGTGAGTGTTCCGTTTACCGATACAAATGGCAACGTGACTCGGATTTACAGCGGCGAGGATGCCGCGTTGCGTGAGAAGCTCGACTACGACGACTATGGGTCGCTCGAATCCGAGACTCCCGGGGTGGTGGAGAAAGACAGAACTGCGACATATGAAGGAAAACGGCTCGATGAGGCCACGGGACTCTTGGACTTTGGAGGTAGATGGTACGACCCCCTGGTCGGCCGCTTCACCACTCCCGACGACATTTTGGACATGGATCTCCTGGTCCGCACAGATGGTCTCAACCGCTATGCCTTTGAAAATAACGATCCCATCAATCACATCGACCCTACGGGCCACTGGAGTTGGTCTGCCATTCTTGGCGTAGCCCTCGGTGCAGTCTTGGTTATTGGTGCCATCGCTCTCACCGTTGCCACGGGAGGTGCAGGAGGTGTACTCGTCGCCGCAGCCATTGGAGCCATGGGAGCCGGTGGTACAGCCGGTATCATGTTCTCCATCGAGCACAAAGACGAGGAAGACGCCGGCAAGTTCTGGGCCGGCTTTGGAGCCACGGTAGCCATCAACGCTGCCATTGGAGCTGCGACTGGTGCGCTCGGCGCCGTCGCAACTCCAGCACGAGCCCTAAGCGGCGCCAGCCGTCTCATGTCCAAGGTTGGGCTCGCAAGTATCGGTGCTAAGGCGTTGCTGGGAGGCGCAGCGTCGGTGTTGACGAAGGCGGCTGAGCGAGGTGTGTCCAACGCCTTTTACGGAACGGATCACGACCTCTTTGCCAACGCGGGATCCAACTTCGCCACTGGTGCTCTCGTGGGCGGCCTCGTTGGAGCATGGGGACTGAGGGGAACAAGTTCGCCGAACAAGCTACTGGGTATCAATAAGTTCGAAGGCTCGTTCAAGCTCAGGGACTTTACGGGTATTCGCTCCGTGCTTGCTCCGCAACCGACTAATCCTTGGGCAATACCCGGTATATCTCAGCAGATTATGACAGCAACCGCAGCTAAAACTGCAGGACTAGCTGCATATGGGTCTAAGAAACTTATGTCTTGATATTCGGGGAAGGGTTTAGGGCATTGGTTTGAGTATTTTCTATAATTCATAAGTATTGCAATTGGTATAACTATCATTTTTCGAAGTGTGTTGTCACCCACCAGGGTTGGTGACGCACCGCATCTTTCGACAATCAGCCCCCTCTAAATGATGTAGTGACTAAAACAACATACAGGATAAGAGGCTGTCGGTTGATTGATTCTCATAAAATAAAAGATCACTGTGACATAATGGCTGCATGCATCTATGCCCAATCGAGTGACCAGGCTGTGTGCACAAAACGAGACTCCGTCTTCCCACAGGCAACCCGGTCACCAATAAGCTAGAGAACAATTTTCAACCCTGCTCTTCTGGATATTCTTCTTTCCCTTCACATGTGAACGATCTCGTTGTACAACACTCTACCTGTCCCCTTCACTCGGCCATGGCTTCCACGGGTCATTTCAGCAAAATCAACTCGGGGACACGGATCGTCGCCTTTGCCTCATCAAAAGAACTCTAGCTATGGGACAATTTGCGCTGCCAGCGACTTGAAAAGATGTCGGCACTTATATATTTCAAAACCATGGTGTTACCAGCTGGTGGGAAATTCGTGGTCGGAGGGTCCAAGATGGAGCTCAATGAGGTCTCGGCCGGTAACAAAGAATGGCGAGGGTGACCTAAGACAGCCAGCAGAGGAAAAGACACCTAACCGTCTCAATCAAGGTTGCTGCTAGGGAAGAGACACGGGATGTCTTTTGGCTTCTCGGAGGGCAAGGCAAAAGGTCAGCTAAATCAAGAGCAATTTTAAAACAGAAAGGACCATTAGATTGAGACTAATGCGATTGACAGAATCACTTAAATATTGACCAGAAACAGGCATCTTTGGCTCTCAAATTCACTGCCTAAGCTAATGTCCTTCTTGACTTCCTTAACAGACTCTATCAGTCCCAATCTCCCTTTTTATCTCAGCTGAAATTGGACCAATTGTTGAAAGAGGTCCCTAGCCAAGGAAAACATTGCACCTTATCCGGACCTCAATGTCTGCTAGTCCTAACATACTACTTGTTATAGCAGGCATAGGACGTCAGCTTGTCGTTATGAGCAGCGGGGACATTTCCGTCAACGCCATTGTCCCTAGCCTGAACCACTAAACTAGGTCCCTTGCAGTTTAAATCGCTAGAATACAACGTTAGCAATACTATTCCTAGCGCTTAAGTTTCAATTTTATATCAATGCATAACTTACTCCCAGAACTGGCACCACACGTTTGGTGGTATTTGAAAGTAACTAACTCGATCATTCCAATAGGCATCGGCTCCAATGAAGTTTCCTAAAGGTCAGTCGAATCAGCAACATATAATTAACCTCCGGATACTCAAGGAGTGTTCTTACTGCAAACAGCGGCAGGAGTATCAAATGCTTGAAACTTTCCACCTGCGTTCTTTTGATTCTCAAACAGACCGATAGTAATAGCCTGTGCTATAGTGACCAGGGGGAGTAAAGCTACGATCTTCATTGTGGTGCAAAATATTGTTCAGGTTGAAAAGTGATGCGAAATGTAAAGCAGATTAAACGCGATAGAATAATAAGAGAAAGTTTTATTTACGTAGATACTGAGGGTGGTTATTTATACAACTACGGGCACTCCTGACATAATTGGGCAGGTTACCTCTGCTAAGACTAGGTAAAGTCTCTATAAGCTGTTGACTCAGCAGAGCTAGGGCTGACACATCGACCAAGAGCGGCCGATTTTACGAGTTAATACGAAGTAACGCATATACGTTGGTGCTTGTTCATACATGTGTTAAAATGAAAATAAAATGCAGGGGTCATTTAGAAAACAGCCTCATATTCCCCTTTAACACTAGGTATCGGAGGCAGATGGCAGGGCGAGGCCTGTTAACAGCTATCCGGGGCATCACGGCAGTGCTCACAATACGAGGACACAGCCAATTACCAGTCCAGCAACCCTGGCTCTCTCTTTCTGTGTAATATCTCACCTCTGCGAGTGCGGCCGCCGTATTACGAAGAGGAATCTTGAATTTTGGTAATAACTAACGTCAGTAGATGGAGGTTGTAGATTAACTATGTATGACGGAGAAAAGTATGTACTGCAATATTAACAGACACATGGCGGAGCAGTTGGCGCTGGTGAATACGAGGTTTCTGCATGTTTCAGCTTCGCTTAACCTTGACTGGGGCGTGAATAGCTGCACAGTAAGTTTTCCCAAGTCTAGGCCTGGTAAAATACCGAGAATGGGTTATTTTAGGAGATTCCAAGGCTGAGGAGTTGAGGATTTGTAATTAAGCTAAACGGAACCCTTGTTGGCATATATAATCAGGCCGCTTTGTTCAGTTGTGAGTTATATTTGGAACGCCTCTTTTCTCGACTTTTATCCATTCCCCTGGCCATGACCTCGAAACTGGTCTTTTAATAGACTTTTACCGACTAGAATATGCGCACGTCGTATACAACGCACAGTGGGGCTGGTTTTGAGTGCCACATTAACCCCAACCTAGGCACTCCCCAAGGGTTCTATACGGCACTCAAGCTCGCCTTACTGGTCGCTGTATACGATACGTGCATAGTTTAGTCAGGATTTACTGTAATAATACTAGTAGAGCGACAAAACGCGGAGTTACTAGGCTGGGGCATGTGTTGAGGCTTAGCTGAGGCGAATTTACTTTTGTACCGATGTGCCAAGCATCTATAAGCACGTAAAGGGTTACCGTCCTGTGATATCCTAGGGTGATGGACTAGCCAAAGGCTGCGCGGGTTGCTTTCTGATGCATAAAATGGGGAGATTTAAGCATGCTACGGCCAGTTTAGGCACGAGATGGAGAGCTATGCACGCAGTAGCCGTGACAGTACTAACTGCAACTCTTCAAACATGGCTCAGCCGTATCCTCCACCCTCTATCTCCGATCTTAAAGGCGCCTCTCTCACTACCATTGAAGCAGATGCCTCTTCCCTCCTCTCGATGCTTGATAAGCACCCGTCCCTACCCATCTTTACACGCTCCACCTCCGGATTTGAAAGCGTCCGTCAGACATGCAACAGCAATATTCCCACGCAGCCCCTGGCAATCGTGCGCCCTCGTACAGAAGCCGAAGTCAGCTCTGTTGTTATCCATTGCGCTGGACATTCACCACGCATACGCCTTGCGATCCGGGCCGGCGGCCATGACATGTGGGAGCGCAGTCTCGTTGAGGATGGCGTTGTCATTGACCTCCGAGCCTTAGACCAGGTCGGGGTTGTTGAGTATAAGTCTTCTGCTCGGATTGGAGGCGGCATCACGGGTGGCGCACTTATCAAGCAGCTCGAAACTGTGGGACTGAGCACTCCGACGGGCTTCTGCACGGGCGTCGGCTATGCCGGGTGGGCTTTGGGTGGTGGTTATGGCGTGTTGCAGGGAAAGTACGGTCTGGGTTGCGACTAGATCCTCGCCGCCCGAGTTGTGACTGCCTGCGGTGAAGTGGTCGACACCAAGGACGACCCGGAGTTTTTGTGGGCACTGCGTGGTGCCGGGAACGGCAACTTTGGAGTGGTGATGGAGTTGACGATCAAGGTCTACCCCCGACCTGTGATGCTCGGTGGATACTTGGCTTACTCACTAGCAGACGCCAAGAATGTGTTCGCCAAGTTCCAGGAGTCCATCGCGGAAGAATTTCCTGGTGAATTCTCCGGAGACTTCCTCTGCGGCGATGTGCCGGGTCTTGGACAGATCATCTTGATGTTGCATACCTGGGTGCAGGAAGATGGAGATCTCAGCAAGGCGAAGGCTCACCTCAAGAAGCTTCAAGGCAACGGAGATATATTGCTTAACACCGTCGTTGAGAGTAAGTCCTAATTATCCATAATGTTTCTTCTCCCGACCGGAGCCCCGCTAATAAGTCTCGCAGCAACCCCGTATGGCTTCGCCTCCTCCCTCGACCCTGTTGCAACAGTTCGACTTCCATATCACTTCCGCACCCGCACTGTCAAGGGAATAACACCCGAACTCGTTCAGGTCTTTCGAGAGACTGAGGGGACCATTGGCCCGGGCCACATCATCTCTCACCACGCGCATGGCGCGGCCATTAAGCCGGACCCAGAGTCGTGCTTCGTGAACCGCATGCCTCACATCGTCCTCGGATTCGGCGCGGCACCGCCTCCACCACACGGGCCAGGGAGAGTTCGGTCTACCTTAATATACTTTAAACTATTATCCCGATATAAGTAGCGGGATTGGATAACTCTGATGTTATAAACTCGCTACTACAATCTTGGTGTATATAATAATTTCATAGTTTTCGTAGCCGTGTATGCGCTATTGGGACGAAATGAACGACAGGAGGACAATCCTCATCACGGGCTGCTCCGACGGTGGTCTCGGATCCGCCCTCGCCTTGGCTTTTTATGCCGCTGGATGGTGCGTCTTTGCCTCGGCTCGCAACCCTTCCAAGTCCGGTATCGAATGCATACAGTTGGACGTACGGCCTGAGGAGTCCATATCCAAGGCCACCGAACACGTTCGGAGTCTGACCGACGGCTCCCTGGATGCACTCATCAACAACGCAGGAATGGGGTACAGCATACCCGTGACCGACATGGACATGAACAACGTCCACAAGCTGTTCGAACTCAACGTATTCTCCATTGTCAGCGTCACGCGGGCCTTTCTCCCGTTGCTTCTCTGTTCGGCCCGCAACGACACCATCATCGCCAACAACACTTCGGGCATGGGGTTGCTCGGCTGCGGCATGCCCTTCCAAGGGGTACTCGGCGTCCAAAGCTGCCGCTGCCATCCTGACTGACAGCCTTCGTCTCGAGCTCGCCCCGTTCGGTATTCGCGTGGCAAATCTCGTCACCGGCCGGGTGAAGTCGACCGTTTTCCAGAACTCCAACGACGCTGAGCTGCCGGTCGACTCCATCTACAACGTAGCCAAGGAGGCCATCGAGACGCCTATGAATGGGCGTAACTCGGTGAGTAACAAGGAAGACGCGGCGGACTGGGCAAAGCAAGTGGTGCGAGACCTAAGCCAACCCAAGCCACCGTACCTGGTATATAGAGGGGGCCAGGCGGGCATAGGTTGCATCGCCTCTTTGCTTCCTATCGGGACTTTGGATGGGTATTTCAAGAAGTGGGCCGGGATAGACGTATTGGAGCAGAAGATCCGGGAGCATGGGGAAGTGGAGGAGGCTAGAAAGGCGTGAGAAGTATACAGATGTACCTATGTGTCATTGACGCAAACTCCTCAAGGCCTCAAATACATTATGTATATATAATATCTCGTCTCTGGTGCCACCATAATTTGAATGACAGGTGACCCGTCGTCGGAGAGCGTGAGTTTGTTCTGTGTGTCAGGAAACCTTTACGTGAATTCATCAATATTTCTCCCTGGTTAATGAAACTGGGATATTAACGAAGAGAATGAATGACCTTTTCTACTTAGCCCCAGGCTTCACCAGACTCCCAAATCTAGTTCCCATCGTGCCAGCCAACACCGACGGATTCCCAACCTCGACAATTTCCCCCGTGTCCATCACAATGACTTTGTCAAAGTCCATAATCATGTCTAGCCGGTGACTAACGGCGATGACGGTATAGGCTTTGAACTCGGTTTTGATGATGTCTTTCATCACACGTTCCATTTCGTGGTCGACGCTCGAGTTTACCTCGTCGAGCAACAATATACCACCCTCAATTTCCGACCTGCCGTCGCCGCCCTCGAAACTTGGCTTCTTCTGCGCCCGGATGCGGCGTCTCAACACGGCGCGTCCCAGTGACATAAGTTGGCGCTGTCCCGCGCTGAGAGTCCCTGCCGTCATACCTACATTCAAACCACCGCGCTCCTGGACAAGGTCCCACATGCCCACAGCTGAAAGGACGGCTTGGCATTCTTCGTCTGTGGACACGCCTGACGGATCCAGGTTCATCTGGAAGGTGGACCCGTCGGGCAGAAACACGGCTTCTTGGGGCACTGCGATGATGTGTTGACGAAGCGCGGACCGGTTGAGACGGTGGAGCGGTAAATCATTGATTATAACGGCTGTCTCTGCTGTCCCAGGAAGGGGGTCGAGAAGTTTGAGAAGTAGGGCGACGAGGCTGGATTTGCCGCTGCCGGTACGACCGCAGATGGCAATTTTCTCGCCCGATTGGATGGAAAGGTGAATGTCGCAGAGGGCCAGGTTGGGTTTGCCTTCGGTTCGGCTTTCCACGCTACTTGAAACATTAATAACCATTACCAGGTTGTTTTGAGCTGGACAAAGAAAGGTAAAAGAGATGTTATCAATCTTACTCATAGCTCGCTGAGACACCCTTTAACTCCACCGCACCATTTTGCGGCCACGATTCAGGAGGCAGGATGTCCTCGTCTTCTCTGTCCTCGGGTTTGACGGTCTCGTTGAAGGCATTGAGTCTGCTTATCGCCCCGATGGAGGTTTCCAGCCTGGTGTAGTATATGACAATGCCTGACAGGTTCTCTCCGAACCCCATGAGGGTGACCAGAGAAGCACCGGTGAAACCAGAGTCGGAGTGAAGCCTAACGGCAAGGGTTGTCAAGACTGCTGCTATCACCATCACTACCATGTCAAGGACAAGATTCAGCCACTCCTGAACCATAGAGAGGAGATACGCGGGTTGTTGGCTCGAGTCAAGTAGGCCAGCGTTTTTGGAGATGCCTTCAGAAATGAAACCTTTCATCTATGTCAGCAGTAAGAACCATTGAAACAACCAAGTAGATACTGCAACGCGTCATAATAAACGTGTTTCTGGTGTTGATTCATGGTTTCTGCATATGAAAGAACTCACCGAAGGCCCTCAAAGTTGTAACACCTCTGAGAGTATCGAGGAAATGCGTGCTAGAGAAATACCGAATTAGTACTTTCGACATGGAAAATTCACCATACCCAATGTGTGGCGGCGGGTGGTGGCAGGTGGTGGCAGACTGACTACAAGGGACTCTTAGCCTCGAGATCTAGTAGCCTCAGCTGCCTCGAAGTCCGGAGGTAAAATCTTTGCACAGCGTATAGTAGAGCGGCAAGGAACGGGTAGCTGATTGCCAAGTAGGCAGACGAAGTAACCATGACGGCCGCTTGTCCCACAGCTTGAGAGACCTACACGTGTTTTTTTGTTGTCAGTGACAAATTCCACTTATAACACTATTCATGATGACAGCGGACTTACACAAAATAGGGTGTTCAACAAGGCATCCGGTAGTTCGGTGTCAATCAGGTTCAGATCTTGCGAGAAGAGATTGGTGACGACACCGGTATCCGTCTTGGTGAAGAAGTGTAGCGGCGCTCGAATGAGTGTTTGCAAGGCATCGTGGTGAAGATTGGCACCTGCTCTTTTCACCGCGACGATGAAGAGCACGATTCCAAGGAGAAGCAAAGAGATCAAGCCAGCGATTTGAAGCAAAGCATAAATCCCGACGTAGTAGGCATGAGTGTGGGCTGGACGTCCAGACGAAACGTCGTCAGTCCAGAATTTAAGCCCTGCGATAAAAGACACATTAATCCACTGCCCCCAAAGGCTCACGGTCGACTCACAAATTGTCGGGAAGTTCGTAAAGAACCCCCAAAGAGCAGCCAAGAAGAAGCAACAGGCTGCCACGAACAACCCCATACTCTTGAAGTAGTGCTTGAATACCGTTTTATCGCCTACTCGTCGCAACTGATCTGTATCCCCTGCATGGGTAGCTGCGTTGGCCGTCGTCATACTGGGCCTTTCCGGCTGCAAACCCGCCACGCTCGTCGGCGTCGGTGTCGTCGTCGTCGTTTCCTTGGATACAACATCATCGCTGTCGGAAGAGTCCCCCAGCCCGAGGCGCTGAACGTAGCCTTTACGGGCTATCAGGCTGGCATAATCACTTTGCTCGGTTATGCCGCCATCTCCGAGCCTTATGACATGATCCGCCATGGGTAGGTACCGGACGCTGTGGGTGCACAACACAACCGTCGAGCGTCTTTGTCGGAGCAGCCCATCAGGCCCAAAGACCTGCCGAAAGACTTGCTGTTCGGTATTAGCATCCAAACCGCTAAATATGTCGTCAAGGACAAGCAGATCAGACTGCAAATACAAAGCACGCGCGAGGGAAACGCGTTGTTTCTGGCCACCGGATAGCATGATACCACCCGATCCGACATTCGTTCTGTCGCCCTGCGGAAATGTGGTAAAGTCGAAGTCTAGAGCTGTAGCCTGGGTGACTTCAGAATATCTCTTGTCGTCGAATGAAGAGAATCCTATGATGTTATCTCGGATGGTCCCATTCCAGAGAAAGGCAATTTGGTCGCAAAATCCGACATGAGGGAAGCGAGTGCTTAGTATAACACTGCCTTTGCTGAATGGTATTTCACCAAGAAGTGCCTTGCAGAGCGTGGACTTGCCTGACCCAACTTGTCCGATGACCATGGTCAGCGAGGACTTGGTGATTTGAGTATTGATGTTTTGCAGGATGGACTTGTCTTCTTCCCAACCAAACTTCCCATCCCGAATATCAACAACGACATCAGAATCTAGTCCCTCCTCAGACAGATCTTCGGATTTAGATCCAACCTCATCCGTATTCCGCTTCTGATCAGCAAGGACTCGGCGAAAATCCTGACGAGTTTCGCACTCCAAGAATGCCTGGATTCGGCCTATGCAGGCCAGACCAGAAACGAGCTCCGGAATGGATTGAAAGATCTGCGACAGTGGGTTGGTCAACAGCATAAGGAACGAAAGACTCGTGAATACCCTCGTGGTATCTAGTGTCTCCCGAGTGAATGCGAGGGTCAGTGGCGGGCTGATCAGCATGGGAGTAAACCCAAAAATGGCGGCCAAGATGAATATCTTTCTAAATCGGGCTCCAGCCACAAGCTCCTCGACGCGGAGCCTCTGCACAAAATCGCCGACGGGAGAAGACAGGCCGGAAATCTTCAGATTCTTCATACTGCCAATGACGGTGGCTGTCAGACCGACACGCTTCTGGACTCCTGCCATCCAGGACCTCTGTGAATCCCCCGTGAAGCTGACAAGGATCCATATAAGGGCGAAGCAGACAACAACAACTGCAATGGGTGCGACGAAGACCACCCCGAGTCGAATATATAACATCCACGCGGCCAGAGCAGCCTGGATGATGCCAGCCCACACATTGTGCACCATCCTGAGGCCCAGCTTAATTCGCTCTATATCGGTGCTCATCAAAGTAAGGGCAGCGTTGTGATCGTCGATGCCAATGCGAGCTTCTGTGGCTCTGATGAAGGTCTCGGTCACTAATATCGACCTCGTCATGGCGCGCATTCGATGATGGAGGTACCTGTGTACATGCGTCATGTCAATTACCGGCACTGATTCATCGACTGTTGTACTTACCAGCAGAGAGCCGCCGAGATGGCCATTCCGGAGTAGATGAGTATGCTAGCCCCTATAAATCCATAACCCACATTCGCGGCGACTTTAGGCTGAGCGAGGTGCTCCAACAACTTTTCGATGAAAAACGGTTGGCAAAACGTGAATCCAAGTAGTGCCAGACGTAGAGGGACAGGAAGCAAGATAGGGACTATTAGCGTCTTGACCAGTACTTTGAGAAGGCCGAATTTATCGCCCTTGAGTTTGGCGTAATCCATGTTGTTGGAGAACTTCTCGTGAAGCAGCTTGCTGTTCAAGGAAACATCGAGGGGGTAGAGGTCATGCATTGTAAGGGTTTTTCTATAGCCTTGCAAGAATATGTTGTTCAGCCAGAAAAGAACACCGAGAGAGAAGATACTACTGCTTTCTTCTGGGCTGTGTTCTTTCTCATCCCAGCTAATCCATTTGGACTTTCGCTTAGCCTCTAGGAGTAGAATGCCAGCCTTGAACGCTGTAGAAGCAGTGAAAATGGTGCTGTATGTAGTCTCGGGCTTGTCATCTGACAATAGAAAGAGCGTTCGTGCTTGGGCAATGTCGAGTAAGAGAGTCAGAAATAAGTAACTGTTCAGAAGTACCGACGGCCTTGGGCTTCTGCTGTGGTCGACAATGCTCACGGTTATCATGAACAAGGCTGCCACAAGCTTGAGAACAGAGGAAGCCATGAAGATACTGGTGACATGGAAAGACCCAACGGCCACCAGGATCAGCAGTGTAAGCTCGAGTCCGACATAGATTATGATGGCACCCTAGGGCATTGTAATTAGCAGCGCGTCGAATTGAGGCTGCAGGGTGTGAATAGCGTACCAATTTGATGAGTTGAAAAAGAGGAGCATTGACAACGGTGGGCTTGCGTGCCTGGGAAAGTGTACGCCATAATGATGTGATGATAAACAATCCCGACGGTATGATGGAGAAAAATAGCTGCTCGAACTGTACGTTGAAGTCGAAGTGCTCTTCGTTCATCTGAAGCAAGTTATCCTCGCCAGTGGTGAATGGCATCTTGGTTGTGGTCTTGGCCTTGGAATACGTGAAAGATTCCAGTTCCAGGTGAATTGGCTGCGGAGTGTTCCCAAGACAATATAGAAGAGCTAAGACATGTCCGGGTTGATTCTGGATTCTGGGGGTGAATGGCGTATTTATTAGGCTATATCACTAAATCCAATCACCTCAATAGCATGTTTCTTTTTAGAGTGGGACAATCACCAAAAACTACCAGTAGGAAGTTACGCCGGATAGCCGCCTGTATATAACAACCTTCCTTTTTAAGAAAGCTTTACGGGTGTAATAAATAACCTGCATGGAGCCCTTACGACAACTGCAGGGGTCGGCCAACTCCCCTCGGAGGGGGCAGGTGCAATAAGGG
>JABSTB010000153.1:0-31792 GCA_013756995.1 Neonectria neomacrospora
GGCCTCGTCCTCGTCCCCGTCCACCTCCACGACCACCTTTCTTGCCTCCTCTAGGACCGCCCTTGTTATCAAGCCGCTCAAACAGCCTCTCTTCCCCAAAGGCGCCTTCTCCAAACCTCATGAAGTTGACCAGTCCGCGGTCCACAATTGCCACAAGCACGTTTCGGTGGCCGTGCTTCAGGCGTTGGTACATGCGGCCCGGCCCTTTCCACGCCTCATTAGGGGGGTCGTGAGGTGTTGACTCAAGCAGCGCCTCGATCTGCTGAAGCGTCGGTACGCATGAGTCACCCGCATCAACAACAGCAATGCGGAAGTCGGGCGGCGGGGGGCTCTTCTTGGAAAAGGGAACACCGCCGGTCTTCCACACGTGATAGAAGATTTGCCACGGCTCTTCTGGACGATGTACTTCAGTCGGCGTAGGCAGCGGTTTGTGGCGGGGGAGAATCGCAAGCTGCTGATAGATGGGTCGGTAGGCGCGATAGAGTCCTGGCTGGACAAGGGGTCCGAATGGTTGCTGCCTTGGCCGCGCGTCTTGGCTGACGAAGGAGAACAGCCACTGCCACAACGTCTTGGTAGGGGGTGTCGGTGGTGTTGATTGGGGCTCTGGAGGTGCGCGTAGAACATGGAAGCCTGCTCGCTTCAGATGCGCGAAGACGTGGTACTTGGGTAGCGAGATCTTGCCCCTCTCCCCATCGTAGCCGACGAAAAGAGAATAGGCAGCCTCGAGACTCAGCGGCAGTCCAGCATCGTAATCGTCCGGTCCCAAGTCGAGTTTGGCCTCACTCGAAGCATCAGCCTTGGGAAATAGTTCCTCCAGTTGTCGGTTAGGCCACCACAGATCGACAGTACCCCGCTCAACCAGATATATAGCCTCCTCTGGCAGTAGCCAAAGACGTCCAGCACCAGCTCGCTCGAGCTTGGCGGGCAGTGCTCGCCCGATGTCTTTCTGCCAGTTTCCTCGCTCATGCTCCATCAGAACAACTCTGTCGCGGAGGAACAGTTCTTTATACTCCCCGGCCCATTCGGGGTCTTCCCACCAGTCGGGGAAACACCACCCTCGTGCCCAAACCTCTTCACGGTGTATCCTCGTGTAGCTCAGCACATTGTCCATGACATTGCGGCTCGCCTCCAGCAAGTTGTCCTGCGCCCGAGTCCCGTGTGACTCAAAATCCTTCTCACCCTTGCGGATCGCCTTGCTGGACACTCCAGCTTTGTCAAACATGGACAAAAACAGCTTGTAGTCGGGCGAATCTTCGTCGGCATCCTCGGTGACTGGAACACCTTGTGCGTTTGTCGTGGGGAATGCGCCCACCGCATTGGGGTTCTCGTCGTCATCGAAAGCCATGTTCGAGACGTCGCAGGCGGGATTTGGTATATCGTAAGTTGGAGCACGTTACATGCGAGGAAGCTTAGGGAACCATGCCGTGCTTGGTGGTGTTCTGTAGGAAACGGGTTGGAGTGATGGTAAAGGCAAAATAGATGCGAGGCTGAACTTCTGAAGCCTTGCAACCCCACCACGACACGATAGCCCCACCACAAGATCCTTAGGCTATTCTCTGATCATCGTTACCAATCAAAGGTGACTTGGCCGAGTGGTTAAGGCGCTGTGTTTAGGTTCTCTATCAGAAACCAGACCCGCAGTGGGAAACCGCGCAAGTTCGAACCTTGCAGTCATCATATCTTTTTGCTTGTTTCTATCTTTTTGCTGCCATGGGAGAGTTCCACCAACGACCGGGTTGAATTTAATGACGTATGACACTGTAGTTACGCTGAGTCGGTACTTTTTGATGAAGGTGCTTGAACATAACAGTGAGTCAATTAGATAAGTTAATGTGCAGTGACCGCGATAACCCTAGTCTACTACATACCTAGGTAGTTGGTGTGGTTTTTTTCTTCTTCTCCAAGAGGTGAAGACCATCGGTTCCTCTCCATCTTCATTCAACCTCAGCAACCTGCATGCAATAAGATGATCCAACCTAATTATCTAAGGATAGGAGCTATGTAGGTTTGTACTTTCCAATTAGACTAAAGCTAGGATCTGGATGTTCTCATTAATGGCAACAGTGTGAGTCGGTTTGCATAGGTGATTTGGATGTACATGTATCCTGACGAAAACACCCAGTACGACGGGGGAGACAACTTAGCCTGTACCCTTATTACTGTCTAGTTTCATATTCTCATCATTTACCTCAGCTTGGTGGATAATTTATGGTTTCCTGCTCGCTAGACAAATCGCATGTCACAAAGTTGGTGAGTTGGTGAGTTGGTATACAACACAGCACCTTGTATAGGCTGAGGGCAGAAAACAAATTATGTCACAAACAAGTCTTTTGCCATGACCTTCTCCCCAAAATAACGGATACCCTTGTGTTTCTCTCCCTTTCTTTGGTCTATTTTACTTCAATTACTGGAGGTCCGGAAGGAGTAATGTCGACCTGCCCGCCCGGCCCCACCTCGCCCGGTCAACGCCGGGCCAATCCGGCGGTTAGTGTCCGAGTCGTTTCAAGCTCGTCCAGCTAGCGAGCAACTTCTTGCATTTGGTTCGTAAAAATGAACAGCCTACCTGAGCCAAGAAGAACCATGATCCTCTCTGTTTGCACAAAAGACGAGGCAGGTGGTATTAATCTGAAACTAGTCCTGTTGCTACCCTACAGTCTTCTCCATCGCTTTGTGGGACTTGGTGAAATTGAATAAACTCATGACTACACGCATAACTATAAACGCGTGTAATTTATACTCAAATCTTTTCTAGATATTTTCCCCGAAGATCTACGGTTGTCAGCCCCGCCGAATTATCCGCATCTGTACCGTTCTTAGGGTTTGGACGTTGTGCAGGGGAGAGCAAAGAACGATTACCAGCCTGACCCAGTTGTTTCAAAAAGCTAGAGTCGAGCATCGAAACATGCCAGAACCTGCCATTTCGATCGCCGAAGCTCCTCGTAATAAGTATTTCATGGTTCAAGAAGCATCTGTCTTAACTTATTCTTAGCGGATGCCTCCTGGCCTACCAGTTCCATCTTATGTTTGCGAGCGCGCCTACCAAAGTCCGGCATTGACGCTATCCACGCGTACCATCAAGAGCATTCATCTTGGATCTGCGATTTTAGGTATGGAGAAATTCGCAAGTGTTCTTATTAGAACAGCAAGTTACTTAGGCATGTTGAGGTGGAAGCATTTTCTACACATATGTGGACACGGTGGGCGAAGCGTGGAATGCTGTATCCTCGACCTCGTCCTCTTTCACGAGCAAAAAGACGAAGCAAAGCCGTGCACATCGACAATTTGCACCATGTCAACGTCCGTAAAGTCTTCTCAATACCATCAAGAGCTGAACTCTTCCTTCGTAAATCATATCACCGAGCTTGGCGCATCGTATATTATGCTAGTCTAAATTCTGTCTAGAAGCAGTGAGCGAAGTGACAGTGATGCCATGGTGCCTACGTACTCCTCTTTCACGCATATCAGAAACTTGCTTCCGACAGCCCGCTAGCCACGAGGGAGAACTAGTGTGCCGTATTTCGTGCACACACATGTTACCTCGGAGTTGCGGAGAATTCTCACTCGCTCAATGCGATTGGACGTCCGGTAATCTCACAAGGCATCGGAATTTCGATGGCGTCCAGGATGCTCCCGAGGAACACCACGGCTCCACCGTGCCCACGAGTCAGTCAATTCACCGAGGCATTAAGTTGCTTTTGCAGGCATACGACACAAACAAGACCGGCAGTTTTTGGTGTCATCTCGACGTCATAGAGTTGCGGAACCAATAAACGGCCACCAAGAGTCAATTGATCAGTCGGTGTTAATCCCAAAGTTGTCTTAGCTCGGTGATTCAACCGCTTCCGCCCTGGAGGTCGTCTCCGTCAATGAAAGATCTACACAAGCCTAATCGCATAGCCGAGACATGGGCCTGCATTGCTAGGATTGTTTGCCGGTCTCCTGTAACGACATGAAAATGCCCGGGATCGCAGCCATGATTGGATCATGGTTCACGCAACGGGGTTGATGCTGCAATGCCGCAATGCCGCAATGCCGCAATGACGTTGTTGAGTCTACCCAGCCTCCAGGTATTGCTCCAATGGCCAGTCAAGTATTCATAAATCGAGTGTTTCCTCCAACTTGGCACCATCTTGGGTCTTCGAAAGCCATCCCTCTCTCATATTCATTCTTGCTTCCTGTTGGCCAAAGCTGTGGACCAGCCTAGTACCTCAACTCTCAACCTGCGGCAAACAATGGCTCCTCTTCTGTCGTCTTCCGGTCAGGACATGGCCAAATTCGCTGCTCGAACCTTGGCAACTTCAACTCTCAACCCGCCAGCCCTAGTCCCACGACAAGACGCACCGGCCGCTACAGTAACCGTAGTCACGGACTCTGGCGACGGATGCTCGCACGGGCTCAGCGGCGGTGCCATTGCTGGGATTGTCATTGGAACCATTGTGGGGACCTTGTTGGTTCTTTGGATCATTCGGTCATGCTTCAACTTGGGCGCTCCCCCTTCCGACCGAGAGAAATGGTACAGCGAGAGCGCTCCTCGGCGCCGCCATCGCTCTCGCAGTACCCGTCGCACATCCAGCGTGTCCATGCCGCCTCAGGTCATCATCCGAGATTCAAGGTCGCGGAGCCGTCACAGTCATGCATCACCATCATACGTCTATACTGAGAGCGACCGAGGACGAGGGGGATATCGCTAGGGATACCAAAGAGGCGTTCATTAGTCCAACCGCAGGCCTATGGCTTTTAGTTGAGGATGGATAAACGCCGAGTCAAAACGACTTAATTCCGAAATGTGCCGCCAACTGGTTTCACCGGATACACCTGAAGATTCAACATGATGATGCTTCGACGCCTTGTCGAAGATACGATTTACGATTGGAAAGACACCGAGCTCAAGAAACGAGTAATCAAACGAAATCTCCTCTCTGGAGATATGTTGTGATGCTCACTCTTGATCAATACGGATTATGAAGGAATGATGGTCGTCAGATTATCGCTTTGCAGCGAGGGCGATTGGTTCGAGTTAGCTTAGTTACCAAGTCGGATAATACTTGTGATTGTTCTTAATCAATTGAGCGCTTTGTTATTATCATTGTTATTATCATCATGTCTTGATTAATTCTGGGGTCCATGGTGTGGTACAAGGAGAGACATCATGTGAAGAGCCATAGCCCAGCCACGAGTGACGACAAAGCAAGTTGTCTTTCCAACCAAGCCTTGGCGGATACATGAGATGAACCTCCGAATGGCCCGCTGTATTTAAGTATTCGTGCTTAAACTGGTTCATTGACTACCAAAGCCATTTTTAAGTTAAGAAGTAAAAAGTTTCGGCTATGTCTGAGAAAATCAACGACGGTATTTTTCTCCTCTGTATTGGGCTGATGCGGAGTGCGCCACGATTCACACCAACATATTAGTCTAAATGTTGCCAGAATAGCTTGGTAAATCCACGAGCACCTGAAGGGCCCCCAAAATCCATGAGCCCTTGATATTAGCGTCGTCTTTCTTCTTATTCTCCTAAAAGCCTTGGCTTTTGTTTATGGTGATATTCCATGGTTGCCAAGTCCAGTGCCGCCCCGGCTGTCCCCACAATTGCAATCCCCCCGCCCGTTGTCGGCGCCGTTGACATTCCGGAAGGCTTGTGCTCCCACGCCGCATTCCGTCCCGTCGCCATGGTACCCGATCAATTCAAGGGCCGTTCTCCCCCCCCCATATTCCAGGTCTTGGCGCAGTTGCCAGCTTCAAGACCTGCGTACATTATATACTGACGTTGGCCTAGGCCAGAGGGGCCAGCACAACCAAGTACACGGACACAAAACCACCAACAGCTGATCTTGAAACCTTGTCTATTCTTACTGCTGTCCTATAGATCCTACAGACCTTGTCCATAAGTAAGAGGACGATTCCGTTCCTAATTCAACCACCAAACCTACTGCGTAGATTGTGTTGTGCGGATGTCCAAGTTTGTAGCGTAAATCGTCTCCTCGTGTAGCTTTTGCTCAGCCCTGACCTCCTCTTCTTAAAGCCATTCGAACACATTTCCAATTCATATACTGGCCACTTCCTGTGACCATTTGCCAAGGGTCCGTACACCCCCTGTGCGCACTTGCCTACTGCCTGTGCCATGTCTCCCCGGGCCTCCGGAACTCCATGAATCATGCCTGTGGGATAATTCCATCCCGCCTCTGGCCAAACCCCTAAATGCATCAAACGCCTCGTGTTTGGGTATCCCTCTTCCAGCGGGCGAACTCGAACAACTGCTTCTCCAAATTCCGCTGTTCCGCCGCCCTCGTCCCAAACCCGCGGAGGGTGTCGCGCCCAGACACTGCGTTCAGTGTGGGATGATCTCTCTCGAAGCGGTGCGCCAAGATGTGGTATACATCCTCATTGGCGTATGTCCGCTGATCGTGGAGGGATTTGCGTGTGCTATCGGAAACTGGTCTCATAACTGTCCTCGGATGTCGTCCCTCGTCATTCAATAAATGGCTTCTTTTGACCGCCCACCATGCAGAGGCCGAGGGCGCGTAATGAGTCGCGGTCGTTAGCGAGAATAATGGTGTGTGCTGGTAGCATTGGGTTGCCGGGATCAACGTGCGAGGCGTCTTTCGCGGATTGTTCGATGGCGTCCATTTCCTCCTTGCAGCCTTGTTGATCGAGGGGGCAAATCACGATGGGTTGGCGGAGGTTGACGTCTCGGGCACCGCTTAGTTGGACCTGGGAATTGTCAGCGAGTCACGAGGGAAAGGAGGGGTCATCGTACCTTGATGTTGAGGTAGAACTCGATCTTGTAGAGGGTGGAGGTTGTTGTAAATGAGGTGACTTCGTAGAGGGGGAAGTGAGGCTTTCCTCGTTTTATGATGCCTTCTGGATCTCGAAGATCCTTCGAGGGAAAGCAGAGGCCGACGTTGGTGGCGTAGCCAGCCTCGGGCATCTTGGTCTTGACAACCTGCACCTGTTTTGCGATTTTATTGACTTTTTTCGACGGCTCGTCCCCTTCGGGATTAAAAGTGATTTCCTCCTCGATCGTGAGGGTGATTTTGTCGATAGTCACGCGCTTGGCTTTGCTCATCCAGTCGGCGTTGGGGGATAATTTAATGTAGACGGTGATGGGATCGCTTGGACCGTAGCTCCATCGAGGGAGGTTGATTCCGAGGTGGACAACATTGTCGTTGGTGACGAGCTTAGATTCGGGCTTGTTGTACATGCCAAAGGTGGAGAGGGTATCGTAACGTTGTAAAGGCATGGGGAAGCTGTATTTGTACTGGCTGCTGTGGCCTTGCTGAACGGTGACGACGAGCTCGTAGTAGGTCTCGGCAGTTCGGCTGGGGAGTTGTAGTGAGGCTGGGGGGATTCGTCGGTTTGTTTCCTCGCCGCCGCGGCCGAAGGGGATGAAGAGGACGAAGGGTAGGTCCATGGCGATGACCTTTTCTGCCTCCTTGCCGGATGCGCAACGGAAGAGCAGGAGTTCTTTGCCGACGACATCCGTGGTCTCTCGGCGGGGAGTGCCCAAGTGTCGCTTGGTGAGGCTATCGGCGTCGGGGTGTATGGTCTCGCGGCGCTGTAAACATATTCGGACGAGGGATACTGGGACGGGCATAGAGAAGCCTTGGCCGGGACGGATCTCGACTTTGCCTTCGATGCGCGGCTAAAAGGTCGGCGATGTCAGCACAGGGTCTTGGGGGGACGAGCGGCACATGATTGGGAATCGCAAAGGGCGACGGAGATAACAACGGGAGATCCAACGCACCAAGGTGGCCGAGATGCCGGGATAGCCCACGAGGAAGCTGCTGTTCGGAGGGCCGGAGACCCTCACACTGGCGGGCGCGGCCATGACGGAATGGCGGAGATGTGATTTTGGTTGGAGCCTTGGAGGAGGAGGGGAGGTGGCTAGGCGGCCGTGATGGGGCCGGGACGGAGGTGGTGAGAGCGGTCTCGGTGACGGAAGCGGGGGAGTCGTCGAGGCCGAGTCTGGGAGGAGAAGGAGCCGAAGAGGGAGCTGGAGCAGGAGCCAAAGCGGGAGCCGAAGCTGGAGCTGTAGCCTGTGCCAGAGCCGGTGCCAGAGGCGTGAAGCAGGCGATGCGATGCGGCGCTCATGAATTCGAGGCTGGATCCGCGGCGGGCGTCGGGGCGTGGGCGTGGGCCAGGTGCAGGAGTGCGGTCGGGGTCGCCAAGGCCAAGGCGGAGGTGGGGCACTGGTATTGGTGTTGGTATTGGTGTTGGTATTGGTGTTGGTATTGGCACTGGGAGAGTCGCACGCGAGAGAGGACGACGACGAGCCGGGGCGGCATCACAGAGCGGTCCGAGGGAGGGGAGGAGGAGGGGCGCGATGGCGGCGACAAGCGATTGCGGCCTGCGAACGGCTGCGGACTGCGGACTGCGACTTGCGACAGACGATGACGATGCCAGAAAAAAACAGAGCAGAGCAGAGAAGAACAGCACGGGAGCTGAGCTGACTGGCAGGACCAGGCGTCGGATTTGGGTGGAGATGGAGGGAAGAATGTGTGGTGGGATGGATCACAGGTCGTGGCCCAGGGTGGAAGGGCTGAAGGTGCGCTGGAGAGAGCACGAATATGCCTAGCAGTCAGGGACCTTGGGCGTTGAAGAAAGCCCTGGCACTGGACCTTGCCTAGGTTGTCTAGCAGGGTGGGCGGCTGGCTGTCAGCAATGATGAATGATGGAACACCTCACGCGCATGCACATGCGCGCCGACTTTCCAACCTACTAACTAGTCTACCTACCACCTACTTACTTAACATGGTGCCTGGACTCCTCTCCTCTCCTCTCCTCTCCTCGCCTCGCTGTGAGGTGAGCGTCACCGGTACAACCTTTAGTGCAACGCCTCCGTATTCGCCTTCCGTCCTGCGAGTCGACTTCACCTATGACGCTCCGAACTGGACGTTCCGCAACCCTAGTGCCAGTTGCTCAGGTGCCGCAATGGCTCGGGGTCACTCAACTGGCCGCCGTCTCTGAACGCACTTGATGCTAGGACTAGGGCCAGCATCCACATCCACATCCACATCCATACCCACAGGGCCATGGCATGGAGTCCGTGGCACATTCGAGCCGCCTTCCTGCAGCCCCGGCTGATCATTTTGGTGCTGACCTGAAGCGAAGGGTCTCCTCTCCTCCGTCGCATCCTTCAGCCGCCTCCCTCAGCCGTCGCTGCCGTCGCTGCCGCCGCCTCCAGCCGCATCTATATCGACTACTATTACGTTCCTCTAGTTCCACAGGGAGCTCGGATTCAGAATAGTCAAATGACATGGACACAATTCAACCCCAGACCTCCCGCCTCCACATGCGTTAACCAAACGGCAGCGGCCTTCAGTAAGCTGACGCCGGATTCAGACAATGATTATCGGAGAGTTGGCAATGTAAGCATAATTACTGCTTTCGTCCCAGTCGCCTTGCGGAAGATCCGTTGCTGACAGGGGTTCCCTCCACCGCCCGGGCCAGTTCAGGCTGCACGGGCCACGGCCCCCAACGCTACTCCGTCAGCCACAGCCGACTGTGGCTGGTGAGACCGTTTGCAAGTGGGACACGTCAGATGGATCGTCGAGTCCTCGTCCAAAGAGGCGGTGCTCACGATGCTGCCAGAGAGCATTGGCTGGAGTACGCGCCCAGACCGGGGTCTACTGGAGCTGAAAGGGTCTTTGGTTGGGGTTTGGGGGTCACTCGCTGCGTTGCAGGTTACCTACTCAGCTGAACCACGCCACCTTTAGTGTCCAGTCAGGCATCGGCAAGACGCCGGCAGATGCACCAGCCACACGCTGTTCCTGACTAAGCCCTTCGGGTCCTGATCAAGCCGGCCCTTCAGTTGAATCGCGACTTCGAGGGCCGTGACGTGCGGTTTTACCCACGTACGAACCTTGCTCGCCATGGGAGGAGGGGCAAAATGTGCGCTTTAACACACCCCTCAAACGAAACAACACATCCAATGTCACATCAAGGTCACATCGATCGGAAACTTTGGTCTTGGTATCAAGTCATTGTCCACACCTTGTACGCAATTGAGGGGCTGAGCCAGCCACGTACTCTCTGCCGCAGACGTCCATCGACACTGCGTTGCTGAGTGGTGGGTGGTTATGCAACTTGTTTCATCCTATCTCTTCAGGGATCATCCTCGCCAACCACGGTTGCCCGACCAACATCTACCAGACTGCCACCAAACCTTCCCAACCTCCAAACTCTCTCCAGTGGACTAAATCTCGCGAATTGCGGACTCGCCAGTGATTGCCGCCCGCCTCCACCAGGGCCGTTTCGACGTCCGATCCATCAATTGCGCCGCGGCTTTTGCACCTGGCTTGAGCGCCCCACATCGTCTTGCAGCCGCTTCCGCTTCTTGTCCTTGGGGTCTATTATCTCGTGCTTAGACAGGATGGCTGTTAGCCGCCCCGTGGCTCTTGCGCCCATCGGTGGGGTTTGGGTCTCCGGTGGTCTTTGAGTCTCCGGCCGTCTTCGAGTTTCCGGCCGTCTTCGAGTCTCGAGCCGTCTTTGGACCTCCGGCCGTCTTGGGATCTCCGGCGGATTTGGAACCAGCAGGCTCTTGTGCCATTCAAAACGGCGCTGCCCCGGCATTCGATCCACCGTGAGCACGTCGCGCCGGTCTTCGCCAAACCACATGGGCATTCCCGGCGCACACGCCGAGTAACACACTTGAAACGGCAGTATGCCGGACAATCGAGTCTCGTTGTGCTGCTTGACTCTCTTCGCCAGTGCCTTTTCGCTTACATCTTCGCCTCGTTGCCGCCATGTCTTGAGCCGCTCGGTCGTCAAGCCCCCACTATCATCCTTGAGCGGGACCTTGGGATCGGGCAATATGCAGACAGGGAGGATGCCGCCCAGCTCATGTCGCTCGTCAGGCCACACGGGGTTGTCTCCCACCAGCGACAGACCGTTATGTCGGCACACGTCGACACGCATCTCCAACATAGGCGTCTTTATCGCACCGTTGACGGTCCCCATCTCCATATCAGACTGCGGCGGGTACAATTCCAAATTGATGCCAAGCATGGCCAAGTCACATTTATGGAGAGTAGGAACACTAGCACCACTGTCAAGATGCATCAGAAAGAAGCATCGCGGGGCATTAGGGTCGTCGTGCACTCCCCACTGCAGGTCTTTTATCTTCGTCTTGGACATGTCGGCATGCTTGGGCGTGAAAGAGAGAGCCTTACCGTCGGATGGATTCGACTTGGCTGGGGCCTGTCCAGACTGACTCATACCTGACCGAGTAGCCTTGGGCTGGGCTAGACGACTGTGAAAGGTTCGCACGCGGCGGAAGCCCATGGTTATGTTCAAAACATCAGGTGGACCGCTCCAGCCAGCAGACCTACAGCTGGAAGGATTTGCCCATGTTGCCGCAAGCAAGTGCTCCGGTTGACTGTTGCCCTTGGGTGCTAGCGGTCGCTCGAACCAGAGCCAACCTTCACCATGGTCTTCGAAGTAACGGTCGAGTCTCTCGTCTCGGTCTACAGTGAATGATTCATATGTGGGACAGTGGTCGACGACATGGCCCGCATAGACAAGCGTCCATTTGTCCCAGCACGGAATGCGCCCGTCCTTGTAGGCATCGATGGCTGCTCGGATGTTGGTCTTGCCAGCTTCGCTGGGAGTTCGCTCCCATGCCTCCTCTAGGTCGTTGATACGCCCGTCGATGCGCTCTCGCTTCGTTGACTCAAGCTCGTCGCTATTCAGTTAGCCATAGTCACGCGTTCCAAGTGTGATGGCGGCTTACGTAGGCAGCATGTTTTCTTCGCTCTCTTCTATCTCATCCCGTTCCCGCGTGACCTTCTCGAGCTGCCTTTCAAACGACGATAGGTCTGCATGTGGCTGCGTCTCGCGAGCATTCTTGAGAATTGCTTCCCACTGCACTACCAACCGATCGGCCTTCTCCAGATGGCTCAATCCCTCGCCGAGAGATGCTCCGACGGCCAAGGGCGGTTCCCAATCTGGAGGGATTGGTTTCCGGGTGTGAATCGATGATGTCGAAGACTGGCCTTGGTTGAAAACCGGTCTGACAGTAGGGAGGCGAATGCTATACGGTGGCCGTTCTTGCGAGCTTGGAGAGCCATCTGGCTCAGACTCGTAAGTACCGTCATCCATAGTCATTTCTCCTTGCACGTTCTGAGTTGCTCCCGGTCCGAGATTTAGTTCCACGTTTTCTATACTTTTCCCTGGACGCCATCTGTCACTGGCCGCATGCTCTTGCCTTTGAGATTGCGAATGTTTGCCCTTCGGGGCGTCCTCACCGACGTGAGGCTCCCTAGAGTCTGATTCCGTGCCGCTGGCCATTGTGTGCAACGTTTTACCGCCAAACAACTGAGTTGACTTGAAAGTGATCAATTATCCCTACGATGGCACCGGTCAAATGTACCTGTTTCCCTTCTGCTTTCTTCTCCTCAGTCCTAGCTTTGGCCTGTGCCCTTGCCAAACTGTGGCGCTTCCATTCTGAACAAAGAATTCCCCGGAAGTAGTCACGCTCAATAGTCTGCACCCTCTTGGCGCCCTAGCTTGGATATTATTGAATATCTTCTTTCATTTCTTTCAAGCATGGCTTGGCTAATTCTTTGTTCTTATTGTTGGCAATTTGTCATGAGGTGGTACTGCGAGAATGCGCCGACAACTAGCAACGCTTCCGTGCGTCCTGCATGGAGGACCTTCTTTGTGTTGCCCAAATTGTAGAAGAGGGCGGCACTTGGATGGGTTGTTTGTGTTTGTTAGTGGGTATTCTCTCCTGCTTGCTTCATTCACATGCCTTTGTCTGTTTTCATCCAGTTGACCTTGTTGTAAAATTTCTCTTCTTCTTTATTTCCCCGATCCTTTTTCTTTCTTCATCTTCAACCCTTTTCTTTCAGCCATCAACTTAGATCGTTATCATGGCGGATCCGATGGACGAAGATTCCGTCTCGGACACTGGCGAGACAACAACAACAACAACAACAACAACAACAACAACAACAACAACAACAACAACCATGCCAGAAGGACGCTCGGAAGACGTGATGGACACATCCGAGGATCGGAGCGAACCTCAGAAGGGGGTAAAAGAATTGGTCGGTGAGTTGGATGCTCGAAATTGACACTCGGCCCAATACTCATACGACGGCTAGAGGACATGGTCTTGTCCTTGTTGGTGGGGATCGATAGCCTCCCAGAGGAAGTCCAGAGATCGCTGAACCGATACACACACGAGAAGGGGACCCAGGAGTTCTTACAAAGTTTGGATCGCTTCCTCGGAAACCATGTCCTGGATGAGTTTCTTGAAGTTTCCCCCACCTTCCGCTACCCTGCCGCTGAGATCTTCGGCGAGCATCATTTGTATCTTAAGCAGATGGCTCTAGGTATGCATCCCTAAGCTCTAGTTCACGCGTTTGCTGTTGACAGTTTGCGATCAAGATGGTGGACATTCGCGCGCTTCATCTGTTTCTTCGTCCGTGGGGTCGTTTGGTCCCGCCATGGAGCCGGAAGAAGATGATGTTGATGCAGGGCCTCGTAAGTCTCCAATCAACATCAACGCACATGCTTGAGGCTAACGCGGCTTACAGCTGGAGGCTCCTTACGACTTATTAGAACTATTCGCAGGGCCCCCAAACCTCAGCAGCCTCACCCTCTACGACGAGATTCCGACAACCTCCCGGCTATCAGACTCACGGGAACCACTGGTATTCCAATGGATCTCGACAGTGCCCCGGCGACTCCGACTGAAGGACCCGGTTTGGACCCTTCGGGGCAACCAGCTGAAGCCCAAAGACATCGAGCGCCTCTGGTTCCCGGGTTTACTATCAGCACCAGAACAAACCCACCACAAGAAACGCAGAAGGAGTTTCCGAATCCGGAATTGTCGGACGTCGAGATACTGGGAGACCTTCCCAACTTGGGCCCAGACGATGGTCCATCGAGAGAGTCTGGAGCCAAGTTCGGCGGAAACTGGTTGCAGAAATGGCCGAGCCCAAAGGGCATCGACACATCGAGAGACGTGAATCTGCACGACTACAAGGGCTGGAAGATCGAGGCTCCCAAGATCCAGCTCAGCCGCGCCAAGAACTTCCTTGCCGACGAGGGCATCGACCGCACCGTTGACTGGCCACGCAAGTTTGCGGAGCTTGCCGAGTACTTCGATTACTTGACGGAAAACTACAAGGGCGAGGACTGGGGCGATGACCTCCTCGAGGCGCGTCAAATGCTCCGTAGGCACAGGGTCTTTGAGCAGTACTACTACGGCCAGCCGGAACTTAATCTCAACTTCCCGAAAAGGCTGCCTGCGAAGAGCCAGAGACTGCCGCCGCTTCCCGGTGCTCAAAACACCGTGGATGCCGAGCCCGAGGGTGATGACATGGGAGAGCGACATCTACTACTGAACCGCATCAAGAGCGTGCATGACTTCCAGTACAGGCTACCTCCTGAAGTCTCGATGGATGACCTGATGAACGAGTACGAGCTTGACGTTGAAGTGTACTACACGCGCGGCAAAAGAAGAAACGACCCATCGCTCGGGACCGAGGACCAGAGCTTTAACATGGTAGTATGTGAAAACAAACACTATGACAAGTGTATTCGAGGCGGCATGAGAACCGCTTCGGAGCTTTTGAAAGACGAGTGCAAGTTCCAGCTCTCGCCCAACGACATCGCCCAGCCACCATCGAGACCCCGCGAGCTCGGCGTCCAGTCTCTAAAGTCATTCGCCAAGTTCCATGGAGCGCGCCGGGCAGCTTTGCAGCAGTGCCTCAACATGTTCGACGGCGCCGAGAACAGCATCGTCGGCAGCCCGTGGCGCGTCCTCATGCTTCCGACAGATAAGGAGCCGGAGAAGCCAGACCCGGGCATCGTTTGGGACAGCATCCCCGTTAAAGACGTCCCGGAGAAGGCCGCGCGCGACCCCTTCAGCTATACCATGGCGCACAGGTGGTTCCAGGAGTCAGACGAGCAGTGGGCGGAGTGGGTGCGGCCGGCCTCGATCAAGGGCGCCTGGGGGGAGAGGAAGTGGCTGAGACGCAAGGATCCCATCATGGATTTGCCAACCAACTTCAAGGGGCCGTATTTCCACGACTTCATGGACAAGGAGATGAGAAAGGTCTTCGACCTTCTGCGGTCGTGTCGATTGTTGCACCAGCGGCTGAAGAGAGCTCAGCTGAGGGCACCGCGAGTTTTACTGGCGGATGCTCTCCTACTCATCGAGGGAGCGATGCAGAACGAGCACTGGACGAGGTGGAACCTAAAGTTCCGAAAGGATGAATTTCGTCATGACCATGAAGACAATTCTGGTCAGGCCAAACTGCATCATATCCGCCCCGAGGAGCAGAATTTCTTGCACGCCTTTGGGTCACTGTCAGTCAACGAGAAAATGATCCGAGCCTTGACAAGTGAAGATCCCATGGCCCATGTGTTCGAGTGGCGTGTGGACAACATGATGCTGGACATCAACCCCAAGTCGCTTTTCCGCGATACCAAGCCAATCACGCTGGACGAGTTTCTCGCCGACGTGAATCTCGATACTCAGGGGCCTGTGAAGCGACACGTGTACACCCGAGAGGAGGCCATCACGTACCTCAAGGCGTTGGCTGGAAAGGGAGTACTAGGGTATGTCAATCCTCGAAAATAACGATTTATACTGACCATAGCTAGCTTTGGTATTGACACAAGCGGCGAAGAAGTGCTGAGACGGTCCTTGAAAACCTTCCACCCAGAGGACCTTGTCAGATGGCCCAGCCCATCAGCCTTCCGTCGTCGTCAAAAACGCGTGGAACCAGAAGATTCAGAGACCGACGAAGTCGTCTCCGTGCCCGACACCATCTCCACGGTGGTCACAATCCCGAAGTCCGAGGATTTTGGGAACTACCGAGACTACATGCCCAGGTTCCAGGACCTGCGCGACTGGGCGGACTGCCTCACCCAACAGTCTGCCATCGTCAGAGCCCGTCCCGTCGTGAGCAACTTCTTCCGATGTCTCGCCTACCGCCTCGGCTTGACCCTGCGTGAGCTCCAAGCAAAGCACAAGGAGAACCAAGGCCATCTCACAAAGAAGAAAAAGAAGGAAAACCGCAAGTTCCTGGAGAAGGTTGTCCGATACTGGCACGACGACGCGGACAAGCGGCCCAACAACCCAGATAAAAACCCGGGCAAATTCGGCTACGACCGCATCACGCCCAAGTACCGCGACGTGATCCGCATGGCGGAGCCGGAGGCGTACCGCGAGGAATGGGGCGGGTTGGCGTGCTACGACAAGGGCGACTCGGACTTCATCACGCACAGCATTGTGCGCAAGGCCATCGTGCGTGAGGCGTACGAGAACAAGAGCCTGCTCCATGCGACGCGCGTGGTGCGCCTCGAGGGTGCGGACGGGTTGGTTCGCGATGTGGCTCGTCGGGAGCCCGTGTGGGCGTTTGCGCTTCCGGGGCGGAAGAGCAGAGTAGGCCGGTTCTGGGATATGAATCGGTGGCCGCTGCATTTGCAGAGCGAGGAGACTCAGGAGAAGATCCGGAACTCCGGCCGGGAGAACCATGCTGGCATCACGGCGACGGTGCGTGAACCGGCAGAGATAACTCAGGAGGTCTCAACTCATGAGGATGAGCCTCAGATGCCCGACTACTCGGCTGATGAGTATGAGGCTCAGACGTCCGAGGTCCAGGATCTTCCTCCGAGACCCACGAGGACGGTCTACAAGCTTCCATCCAAGACAGCCCAAGAGTTTACAATCCCGTTCTCAGACCCAGATGTCGGACGGCGTAGCTTCAAGCCCGGACCTGCAGAGTTCTGGTCCGGCGACACGCCTTTGCAGAGGAAGATGATCGAGGACTCCATCAGAAGCGGTAAGCCCTTTCACAACGAATCCGCGAGAAGTCATGCTAAACATACAAACTCAGTCTTTGAGCCAAAAGCTCCGACTCGGAGTGGCCCATTCTCAAAGCTCATCAGCAGGCTGAAGAAGCGCAATGGCGAACCCACTGATTTGCCAGAGGTCGACCCACGGTTCATCCCCAAGAGCAAGCCGCGGGACCCGTCCCTGGATTCTCAAGACGGGGCTACAGAGGAAGACAGGGGCACATCTTATGATAATGAGAACGACGAAGACGAGAGCGACCAGAACGAGGCCGGCGAGGTTGACGATGACAACGAGGACTTGTATGATGCAACCCCTCCGCCGTCAAGGGCTCCTCCACTAACGCCCACCGCCCCGATACGAACGCAACTCGTCCAGGGACGGCCGCTGAATCTGGAAATCGAGGACTAAAATGAAGATGAACATTCTGAGGGTTAGGAGGACATCAAGCATGTTTTGTGTTGTTAATATGAATTTCGTGGTTGTGACGGACGGCTTTTAGGTAATGGTCTTTGCCCGGTCTTGGCGTTAGTTAATTAGCTCGACTCAATGGACTATTGGCTGGATCACGGTGGCTCAGTTCCATATAGAACGCAACTTGAAGGATTTAATTTTCATTCAGACCAAAGCCATTATTTTCATAGCCTCAAATCTGATGTCCTAACCGGCAACCATGCAATGAAACACAATGATCGTGACTCCGCGCACCGTTTCCAGCCATCTAGTAACGCTTGCCCTCTCGCAGGGTATCCGCAAACTCGTCCAGGGGACTTCGGATCAGCTTGGTCTCCTTCCACAAGCTGGGGGTCAGGAAGCCGTAGGTGTTGGACACGGCCACGAAGGTAGCCTTGAGGGTGTTCTCGAGGGTCTTGGTGGAGCCAGCGGACGAGGTGTAGGCATCCTCGACACCGGCGAGCTGGAGGAATCGCTTGACGGCGGGAGAGGCAACGAGGCCAGTACCACGGGGAGCGGGGATAAGCTGTCGTCAAAATTAGTTTGTGGGTTTCCCGTCGGTTTTGCGTTCGGGATATACATACACGGACGGTGACGGAACCGCACTTGCCGCTCTCCTTGCAGGGCAGGGAGTGAGGAGCACCGAGGTTGGTACCCCAGTATCCTCTTCGGACGGGGATGACGCTGAGCTTGGCGATGATGATGGCGGCGCGGATGGCAGTGGCAACCTCCTTGGAGGTCTTGATGCCGAGACCGACGTGGCCCTCGGAGTCACCAATGATGACAATGGCCTTGAATCGGGTTCGCTGACCGGCACGGGTCTGCTTCTGGACGGGCTTGATCTGTAGTTTTACGGCACTCGTTAGCTGCGATTCCCCCCATACCCCGTCGCCCGGGCCCGGGACTCTCGTGGAGTCGTTCGCACCTTCATGACCTCATCCTTGAGCTTGGGCAGGAAGTTGTCGACAATCTGGTACTCCTTGATGGGCAGAGAGTGCAGGTAGATCTCCTCCATGCTGTTGATCTTGCCGGCCTTGACCAATCGACCGAGCTTGGTAACGGGCTGCCACTCCTTCTCCTCGTTGCGGGGACCACGACGTCCACGGCCACGGCCACGACCACGACCACGGTCGCCACCACGGGCTCCAAAACCACCACCGCGCGAATCACCGCGAGAAGTTCCTCGGTCAGCCATTTTGATTGTTGCGCTGAGGTGCCGTCGAAAGGGTCTGCGCGAAGGGTATGTGGGTTGTGGTGTTTCGGCGTTGGGCGTTGCTGGGAACTTTTTCGCTGGCGGGGTCTGGAAGCTGGGGATTTTTGGCGTGTGGTTGGGTTAGCCGAGCCCTAATGCGTTTGTGCATTCCTGCCTGGTGCGTCAGGCAAAAATAAATCATTGGGTTTCACCAGCCACAGACCCAGCCCTTACCTCGGTGGGGTGCTCGGTGGGGTGTTCGGTGAGCTACCAGCCACCGGTGAGCCACGAATTTGATCGGCGACGCTTCCGATACCGCCCTCCCTTTGTCAATGCACGTCACTCAAGATGGGCTCGCTCATACGTTCGGACTTCATCAGTCGATTGATTCGCACCTATATACCTTGAACTATGCAGAAGTGTGGGGATGCGTAATGACTACCGAAAACATGTGCGCGTATGTTCAGGCGTTCCAGAAGGCTATGCTAGACTCGAACCACGAGGGGATGGGTGTTCGTACACGCCTGGTAATTCCAGGCATTCATTAAGCAGGGTATCGCAACTCAACGGCTTCGTCTGCTGGCCTTCTCCATAAATCCAAAAGCATAGGACCTTACTCCTTCGCCAAGTTCTCCTTCGCAGACTTCAAAATCAGTCCGTCCTTGGGACTCACCCGCTGGGCCCATTCCCTGCGATCTTGTTAGTCACTGCAATGTAACATATAGAGATCCACTGTACTTACGTCCAGCTCCCATCGTAGACCCTTCTTGACTCGGGGGAGCCGAGACCTGCTTCCTCGAGGGCAGTCTCGATAATACAGGCGGTCACACCAGTACCACAACTTGAGATAATGGGCTTGGTTGGGTCGACGCCCTTCTCTTCAAGCACCTTCTTCAACTGGTCGCGGGGTAGGAAGGCCTTGGTCGTAGGGTCCAGGACGGCACTGAAAGGGATGCTGACAGAACCAGGCATGTGTCCCGACGACAAGCCCTCGCGAGGTTCAGGGGCTTCACCAGTAAACCTAGCAGTAGGCCTAGCATCGAGGATCTGAACGCCCTCGGCGCCCTCCTTGTTATAGTCCTGTGCAATCTCCTTGACCTCCTCGAAACTGGCAACCAGGTTGGCTTCGAATTTGGGAATCGGGTAGGGACAGCACTCGACGCTATATAGCTCTCCCGACTCGGTGGGGAGTCCCTCTTCCACCCACAACTTGAAGTTGTTGAGAATATGCACATTGGGGTGGCCAAACACCTTCAAAGTCCAGCCCACACGAGGAGCGCTGAAAATGCCGAGCTCCTTGGTATCATATACAACAACAATGTCCTCCTTTCTGATTCCCAGTTCGCTCATGGCGGCGGCGAATCCCTTAGCATCTGGCAGCATGTGGGGGTAGGGGCTGCGCTTGTCGATGACCTTGTCCAGGTCGAAGAAACGAGCTTTGGGGATTCGCTGCTCTCGAAATGTTTGGATGCCTGTTCGGCCATCGTTGGGGAGAAACCATGAGGCACAGAGAGGAATTACTCGAGGGTCGGTGCTGATCGGTGACGGGGCGTTCTTGTCGAGGGCTTCGCGGAGTTCTTTGGGGGTGACGATGTATGACGAGAAATTCCGCTGAATGAAGAGCATAGGTCGGAAGGCCCTGGAGGCGAATTGGCGCATGCCAGCCCTCGTTGGGCGGCAGACAGCAATGGAAGCCATATTGGAGGAGGGATATTCAGTGGCGCGAGGAGGAAAGGGCTCGATGACTCCTCGTACGAGACGTCGATAAGTGGCCGGCCAGGCGATATGGGAGGAAAGCGGTGACAAGAGGAGTGGGTCAGAACTGAGGGAATGGCAGCTAAATGAGGTCCGACCTCTACGTCTGTGTCCGCATCACTCGGGGGGGGAGGGGAGCAATCGGGTCGTAGAAGTTTGGCTTGTGACGGGACTTTTGGCGGCGCTCGTGGAATTTGATGATAACAGAGCGGGCGAAGGTTGGCGTCAAAACTGGAAGCTGTCGGACCAGGAAGCTTGGACCACTCGGGGCGGGCAGCCATTATTGCATTGAATTCGGTCGCCGTTTTGACGGTTGGCGGACGATTGGCAAGCGGTTAATCAGCGGTCGAGCGGAAAGTCGATGCTCGCCGTAGCTTAGGCGCTGGCGATGCGCTCTCAGTGGACGGCTTCCAGTGGATGAGGTCACTGAAGACGCCCGCGCCCAGACGCCCGCCTACCCAGGGGAGCCCTGGAAGCGCTCCAGGCTCCCTGGTCTCCCACAAACGGATGCGGGACGTGACGGGATGGAATCCGACCTTGCGCAAGTGACAACCCTCCAACATGAACTCCGTCATCCTGACACTTCCATTCTCTCTCCCAACCAAAGTCCGCCATCTCGGTCTCGTGACGCTTCCCACTCAGCCAGCGGACTCGCCATGAAAGTCACCATCAAGAAATGGAACACGGTCGCGACCTGGCGATGGGACATTCCCGAGGACGACGTCTGTGGCATCTGCCAGGTCCACTTCGACGGCACGTGTCCGACGTGCAAATACCCTGGCGATGATTGCAGTCTGTGTAAGTGCTTCCCCCCAGCATCGCCATCAGGCCATATTTGCACGCCCATGCTAATCTATCCACCAAAGTATCGGGAAAATGCGGCCACAGCTTCCATATGGTCTGTGCCTGACGTTCGATCTCTCCGCATGACCCCTCCAAATTGCTGACTTTATGCCACTGGTTAGCATTGCATCCTTGAATGGATTAAGCAAGACTCGTCTAAAGGCCAATGTCCCATGTGCCGTCAAAGTACGTCCACTACTTACGAAGTCCAAGGAGTGATGCACCCAATTAACGTCTCATAGAGTTCGAATGGACGGATCAAGCAAACGAGGCGGCCTCGCAAGTCGAGTGAAACAATGGGACTTTGGCGTTTAGGTGTTCATGGCGCAAATAAAAAAGAGAAAGCATCATCGTTATCATCATCGACTTCTATTCTATCCCTCTCAGGTTCACTTATTTCGACTCGCGTCGTCCCTGTGCTCAACTGACATTGGATGAACTCGGCGACCAATGATTGTCGAGAGACAAGCGACGCCATGCAGCAACTTCGCAAGCTTGATCTGCGCAACTGCGCGAATGCTAGCTGTTAACCATAAATATAGGGGCAAGTGTCTTCGTTTCGATATCCAGTCGAATACAACAGAAAATTATATGAGTTTTCTTGCTTATCACAATGAACGGTAACGGTCCGGAACAGACGGTGCTCGGCAGAGGGGAGGAGGGCGATTACCAGGCTGCTGCTACAAGTCGTTCTCCCTCGGGTCCTTCTCAAACCACATCCGAGCACGGCCCTGAGTTGCCCAGACCAAGAGAGCTCCCTTCGTATAAGAGCAAAGAATAAAGGACATATTTCAGAGGACCAAAAATAGTTTAACGTTTACCAAATCATTTTCCTTAAGGATTACCCTATTCCCTCTCCATGTACGTAGTTAGCCCATACGCGTGTGTTTTCGAGTTGACAACTACTTTAGATATCAAAACCAGTCCATTCACCCCAGTCGACGAGGACCAGGCCGATATTTCCTTCAGACAACTCGAGGAATACGCGAGGAACCAGTTCCATAGGATCATGCGCCCGAGACTAAAGAACATAGTTGAACACATCCTACAACACAACATGAGTCATGAAGCAGTCATGGATATGGCCTAAGGAGCCTTTATGCGCTTGTTCGATGATTTTCGTCTGGTCAGTAGATCCAGATCGGGAGTTGAACAGAGTCAAACGGCGGTTCTCCCTGTGAGCGAGGGTAGGCCAGCGGTATCAAGTAGCGATGATTCGTCATGGTTCCCCGATCCTCTTAACGAACCGCTGGGCGAACCGGACTTGAGGATCTACGAGTTATTGAACTTAATCGAAAATGATAAGCAATCGGATTCTGCATACGAGTCTGGGCCTGTCTCAGGAGGGGGCGGGTTGAGATCCCGGGATCGTGGGTGCTCCTAGAAGGACTTCGTTGCGCGGTCATCGCGGGAGATTTGAGAGACCCAAAAGCCATTGCTCTCTAAGCTAGTAGCATTATGCGTCCATTTCGTATTCTATTGGTACATTATATCAAGTCAAGTCTCAAACATTCAGGCTCTTGGTAGCGCTGTGCTTTACACGATCAAACAGTTCCCTCCCCTTCTAAGCCTCCGGGACATACACGCCATCCTTGCACAGGACGACCACCTTCTTGAAGAAGCGACGCCACTCGAGCGGGTCGCCCTTGATCTTGACGAAACGCACATCGAGCACCTCGGTGCCGTCCGGCAGCGGTTGCTTGTCGACCTGGATCTCGCCGTGCAAGCTCTGCTGACGACCGTCGAGGGCCTTGACCTTGATGACGGCGATGGGGTTGCCGTAGAGGTTGGGGGACACGGGGGCAAGGGGCACGTTGAGCTGGTGGAGGGCATCGCTGAGCATCTGGATGATGTGGGCGGGTGGCACGGCGGAGAAGAAGCGGGTGAGGGCTTCTGGCGGGCAGATATCGCGGAAGCGTCGGGCCTGCTGGGTGAGGGACATGGACGGGCCGGGGGTGTGAGAGAACTGGGACATGGAGGGTTCGTCGGCGAGGGAGTCGAGCATCATGCGGCGGGCATCACGGGCGCGAGACGGCACAGAAGAGGCCGGGGCGGCCATGGATCGGAGCGCCGGGCGTTCCCAGTCCCAGTCGTTGTCGGCGATGGGCACCTCGGGCTGAGTAGAGGAGAACCGGCCAGCGTTTAGGCCTGTGTCGACGTCCATGCTGTCGCTCGAAGTCGGCTGGGAGGTGGTGGGCTTCTGGCTGAAGTCGATACGGAGATTCTCGAGCATCTGGGTGGCAAGGTTGATTGGGTCGGTGACTCGCCCATCGGCGGAAAGGAGGCCGTTGTGGCGAGTGTACCAGGGATGCTGACGGACCCGGGCAAAGCTGAAGCGCTTCTCAGGGTCGATGGACATCATGCCGCGGAGCAGGGAGAGGGCTTCAGTTGGGACCTTCTCCCACAAGGCGTCGGAACTGCGTCCGGAGTTGCGGACATACTCCTGGAACTCCCAGCTGCCCTGCGAGGGCTCATCCCAGGGGGTATTGCCGACAAGAAGGACGAAAAGGATAACACCGCAGGACCAGACATCGACCAGATCGGGAGAGTACTTGGCGGTGCTAGGCGACCTTCTATCGGCACGGCCGCAGGCAAGAATCTCAGGGGCAATGTAAGGGGGGCTGCCGCAGAGGGTCGAGCTCAGCTTGCGCTGGCCCTTGTACTCAAACATGGTAGCCATGCCAAAGTCGGCAAGCTTCAATGAGCCATCTTGAGAGAGGAGGATGTTTTCGGGCTTGAGGTCGCGGTGAGCAACTCCCTTGGAGTGCATGAAGCTGACGCCGCCAACGAGCTGGACGAAGTAAACCTGGGCAATGTCCTGGCGGACGCCAACGTCGGCTTCGATCTTGTCGAAGAGGTCACCGCCCTCAGCGTACTCCATAGCAATCCAGCGCCAAATTGTGTCCTCGCCCGAGGCAAACCACTCGATGATGTTTGGGTGCTGGCCGATGTGGGAGTGAAGCGAGACCTCCATGGCCAGCTGCTTGGCGGAGATGCGGCCATGTTTCACAGCGTAGCCCTTGTGAATGAGCTTGACGGCAAAGATTGGGGACTGCGAGTCAAGAGGAATGGCTTTTTTAATGCTACATCGCAGGAGTTAGAATTTGAATTGCCTTCAACTCAGATGTTTCCGTGTATGAGGGACGCTGTAAAGCGTATGAAAGCGGCGGTGTGAACTGACGAGGCATAGGCACCACGGCCGACGGTTTTTGATATGATGCGAAAGGGGAGATCCCTAGGCAGAGGATCTAGCTGCGACTGTGACATGTGGAATGAAAGTTTAGCAAGACTGATGACTCAAGTAGAAGGAGAAGTAGACTAAGACACACGATGCTGCTCTCATGATGGCGGTGTTCACGACTGCGGTTGAGCCTACGTGAAAGCTGAGCCCGCCAACCAGGTTGCACAGCTCCTCCCCTGCTACCTCGCGCATCTGGAAAGAAAAACAAGACTTACCATGATGACGGCCCTGGCGAATGGTAAACCTTGCCTATGGCCTGTGGAATTATGCAGGTCGTGTCGCGAACCTAACACCGTCTCGATAGTTCGGATGGTTGGTTGGTTCTCGACAACTCTTGTGCCTCGGTGTGAACGGGCTTTGTTAGTGTTAGCTAAGGTAAACTCGAGTGGTCGCGTCCGTCGCGTCCCACCGCGTAAAGCCGTTGTTGCTCGGTGGGCGACCCCCCTGAGCGGCCGAAAATGGCCACCTCTGTACCCTGAACAGTGCCGCCCGTCCAGTGATGCTGCAGTGGCTGTGGTGGTGGTTGCCCCACGTTTCAGCGCCCCTGGCAGCCGGCGAGATCCATTGGCCGGGGGTGCGCCTCTGAGGTCGCTTTTCCCGTTGCTGCGGTAAACACTCGAGCCTGTTTGTCACCCATCACAACGCCATTCAACCCGCTACTTCGCACGCGATTCACCTCCTGTCGCATCCCGAACTCCAAGCAAACCTAACCGTCGCGTTGACTGCATTCACTGAAAGACCCTTTAACTTCCTTCCATTTCCCCGCCGCCACCGCCCGTTGGCCTTCTTCCTTCCTCCGTCCCTGCATCTATCACCCACACCCACTTCACCTCTTTCCGGTTGCGGAACTGCTCTGTGTACATACAACTCCCCCAATCATCGCCACTCTCTTGACTGATTTGCCTCGCGCATCTTGTCACAACTCGCAACTTCTACTACGCACTTTCACTCAAATTCTACATCCACATCACCGTTTCGCAATGGATTACGCCATGGAAGACAACCAGAACTCCGCCCCCGGCAGCGTCCAGGCTGCTAAGCTCAACGCTGGTCGCAAAGCCCCCGATTCCCAGAGCACCACCAAGAGGTTCGTCGATGCAAGCCGACTGGCAATGCCGTGGACATGCAATGCTAACTTGCGGCAGACTCCAAACCGAACTGATGCAGCTCATGACCTCGCCCGCCCCTGGCGTCTCGGCCTTCCCCTCCGCTGATGGCAACCTCCTCTCATGGACTGCCACCATCGAGGGACCCGACGACACCCCCTACGCCGGTCTCACCTTCAAGCTCAGCTTTGCCTTCCCCTCCAACTACCCCTACGCGGCGCCTACCGTCCTGTTCAAGACGCCCATCTACCACCCCAACGTCGACTTCTCCGGTCGCATCTGCTTGGACATCCTCAAGGACAAGTGGACTGCCGCCTACAACATCCAGACTGTCCTTCTGAGTCTGCAGAGCTTGCTCGGCGAGCCCAACAAGTAAGCACATCTCCCCTCAGCCAGCCACTTGGTTGTGACATGACGCTGACAACTAGTAAAGCGCCTCCCCTCTGAATGGCGAGGCCGCAGAGCTGTGGGACAAGGACGCTGAAGAGTTCAAGAAGAAGGTCCTCGGAAGGCACCAGGATGTCGAGGACGAGTAGATAATGGGCAGGGTCGTTTGGTTTTCACGCATTTGATTGAATAGGAGAATTGGAGTCCTTGGTGCATAGCCTGCTTTGGTGGCTTGTTAGGGATACGGTACTGGACTGCATGGCATTTCTGAGACTGGGCAGCAAGTGTGGATATCCGTAGGATCAGGATCAGAATCAACAGACCGTAGTCGATGATATACCCTATCGACATTTCGATAAACCCACGGCCACTACTTTCAAACATGATTCGCCCCGAACCATTTCCAGACCACACTTCACGCCGAGGCACCAATTCATTGTCGTTGGCTTGTCAAGCTTGTATCACATTTCCCTCTGTATTTTCAGCGTGAAAGAGCTAGAATGCCGAATGCAACTCCGAAAGCCATGCCACCTAGAACCTGTCCCAAGAGAAACTTTTTTATTTATTCCTCAACGACAACCGTGGGGAGGCCCTTGGGGTCCTTGACGTTAACAGCCTGAACGTAGCTGTACAGCTTCTCCTTGGCACCCTCCTCGTCGTTTCGTCGTCGGGAAATTCGCACGCGCAGTCGGTAGGGGACACCCTTAACACCGCACTCCCAGACCTTCTTGTTGAGCTGGGGGTCGACACGGACATCAGTGGTGCCCTAGATAGCTGTTAGCACATTGCGTCCATTTCACAGTCCCGCCTGCTCCAATCGTATCGCAACTGATGGGCAGGTCGTTCGAGGGTGGTTCGTACCATGGCCTGGAAGGCAAAGGCCTTGATCTCCTTGATGGCACGGGGAGCGCGCTTCTTGAAGGTGACACCGTGCATCTTCACATCCGTTAGCATTTTGTTCTCCCGCGAGAAGCTCGATTGTGTAAGCTCCTCCTGTCAAGGCAACGTACCCTCTTGTGCATGTGGATGGTGTACTCGCGGGCGACGACATCCGCAATAGCGGAGCGCTGAGTCTTGCCAGAGGGCTTCTTGGACGACATGGCTGGTCTCGCTGTCAGTGTCTCGTTGCGGTTACGGTGGTGAGGGCGCGAGAGTCGAGGCGCTCGTGATCTCTAGATAGAGGCTGGCAAAGGAGAGGATAATTGTCGGGGTTCGTACCTGCGGATCGTCTTCTCGGTCTGGCGATGAGGAGGGTGTTGATGTCGAATACCAAATTCCCACAAAATCTTTGTGCGTAGGGCAGGCTCGAAATTCGGCGGTGGGGGTAGCGATCCAATAGGGCACCGTCATGCGGTCCCGTCAATTTTGTCACGTGATGGAGCATGCCGGGCCCACATACAGCCTCACGTTAACGTAACTGGGCTTAGGATGAGTTTGATGATTGATCCACGTCGTTCTGGGCTGTTTACCGCGAAGCACGTCGCCGTCACTACATTCCAAAGTCGACATTCCAACGGCCGCTACGGCAAGACACCTCAGACTCCTGCGCTCTTGCGCCCTTCTCTCTCTCTGTACTTGTAGGGATCGAGATTTCCGGGAGACACCTACGCCAGCAGTACACAAGGGGCGTAGTCCTCATATCCAACAGCCAGGGGCATTTCGCGTAAGGAGCACCTCCGTTATCACACTGGCGCAACTATCGGCAGTTGGTGTTTCTCGACCATCGAAACAAATACATCTTTCATTCTCCAACACTCATTTACCCTCAACCTCGGTACCCTGCAGCGCAAGATGGCCGACCACCAACCCATCACGTCGACGGCGTCGCCGTCGCCTCAGCCCGACCTGACAAGAAACCGACTTCCAACTCTCTTCGAGGTGCTGAGCCGGCGCACCCTACCTCCAGTCGATCTTTTTTCCTTCTATATCTACATGCGGGATCAGCAGAGATCCGTGGACTACCTTGACTTCTGGTGAGTTCAGGGAAGCGCACAATACAGTGATCCAACGACTGACTCTTTGGCAGGCTTGACGTGGCGCAGCACATGTCCCTATGCCGTCACTATGTTCGCGAGCTTCGACGCTCCGTGCTCATTGGAACTCCCGATATGGACAAGTCAGGCTCGAAGAGATCGTCGCAAATCCTGGAGAACATCGGCGATTTGGAGCCTCGTATTGCGGGACCCTCGATGTACTCGACGGAGAAGGAGAAGAACCAAGATGGGCAACTATCTGCCTTCCTCCGTGAAGATCAAAACCACGACTCTCCGCAGAGCACCTCTGGACATGTTCGACCAAGCCCCCAGTTCAGCAATTCCCATGATATCACGACCGACTCCAACTCTCCGGCTCACACTGTCGCGCGGCAAGATATCCGAGCATCGGCAGAGAAGATCCTCTTTACCTTCTTGATGCCTGGCGCTGAGCGAGAAATCACCCTTCCCGGATCCGTCACGCAGGACGTTACGAACGCCATCGAAGAGCTTGGTCGTGATGACCCAGAGGTGTTTGACGTAGCCAAGGACTATGTGTTCCAAGCTATGGAACGGGACGCGTTTCCAGGTTTCCTTAGAATGAAGGCGCTCGGCAACCTGATCCCCCCGACGCTCATCATGAGACTCATCGTGGGTCTGATTGCCATGTTCGGGGCTTTCTGGGCCGGCTTCGTCCTCATTTTCCTAAACAAATCTCGTCCAACGAAGTGCTGGGTAAGCAATTTCTCCATGCAATCACAAACTACAAAACTAACGCACTGCAGCTGATCTTGCCATTCACCGTCGGTGTTTATTTCCTTTCTTCTTACCAATACTCTCTTGATCCCATCATGGCCCTGGTGGGCTACAGCGAATACACTCCCTTCAACTTCTCCCGCATCCGCGAACCTTACGTACGCAAGCTCCTCGCCAAACGAGCTCTCATGGTTCTGGCCATGACGTTTCTTATTGATGCGGCTCTCTGCGTTTTGTTCATCCTCGTTCCTGGCAAGCGCCTGTGAGCGAGTCCCCAGACTCTTTACCGTGGCCAATGATGCAGGCCGTTAGTGGCCGCCCGATTTCTTTCGTTACCCCACAATCTCTGTGATGATTTCTGGGAGGACAAAATTCACGACCGTCATGATTTTGAGTGCCTGATTTGGCAACTATACCATATGACTTGGTCAAAAGGGAATGGAATTCTTTTTGCGGACTATGGCGTCGGATTTTTCATTTGTTGTACCATCTAGGGCTTGTACGTAGACTATTCACTCGACCCAGGGCTTCGAATCTGCATCTCGAAGCTTCTGGTTACGACTCTTTTTTATATCATCCTCTTGGAGTTGGGAGGAAATAAGGATGGAAAGTGGGACTTTGTACTAATTAAGGTTAACAAGGCGTTAATGTCGTCTAAATACGTTCGTGGCTCATCGTGATGCGGTTTTTAAGTGTGTCATATACACCAGTAGCAGGTTTGTCCTTCTACATCTTGCGTTTGTTGGCCCTCTCGGGCTCGTCCACGTCCATGCTCTCGCTGTCGACGAGGTTGGCCACATCCATAACCGACCGCTTGTTAAACCCCCTGCGAGCAAGCATCTCCCGTGTCATGCCGGCCACCTCGTACTTCCTACCTCCATCTGGGGCGTCGGCCATCAGCTGCTGGAGCTTATCGTCAGCGGCTCGCTGATCACGCTGTCGTACATTCGCCGCAGTTCGGATATCCTTCATCTGGTCCTCAAGGCCCCCAAGCGTAGAGGTGCAGCGGTCAGCCCACGTGCTGAGGGCGGAAATCATGTCGGGAATAGCGCCGGGGGGGAGGTCTCGCAGGGGCGCAACGCTTGAGACTTGGACTGCTGCACGGGCAGGGTCGAGTGTGGCGTGGAGTAAGCCGGCGTACACGGCGGATATGACAAGAGCCTCGAGGTCTCGGGTGTCTGGGAGGTCTAGGGCCTTCTGGAGGGCGTCGTAGGAGAGATTTTGGCGGTCGCGGGCGAGGGCCAGGAGAGAGAGCTGGCGGAGCTTGCGGGCCTGAGCATCGGCGAGCGGGGGGAGGCCCGGGGTGCTGCGGTAGGTGGCGTATGTGCCATGGGAAAAGATCTGGAGGAGGGTGAGGTATGGTGCGGAGTCGGGTGAGGAGGCGAGGGACTGGATGGCGGGCGTGTCGAGGAGTTCGGCGAAGAGGAAGGTGTTTGGCGCTGAGGTGGCACGGGTGACTAGGTCGACTGCGGCGCGGGGAGATGAGGCCGATTTAGAGAGCGCGAGGAACGGCTATGGGAAGTCAGAGAGGCGGCCGTGCAAGCAGACTATCCGCGGACGTACCTCGAGAGCGTTGAGAGCCTTGGTCTGCTCCATGGTGGGCAAGAGCGTGAGGCGTGCCGCCTCGCGGGGTTGGAGGACGCGGAGACGATGTCCAAGTAGTTTCCAAGTCAAGAAGGAGCCTCCTTGAGCTGTACGTATGGTGTATGCAGCGAAGTCGAGGTCTATTGAGGCGCTCTTGAGCTGTGAGAGAATCGAATGGTTGGTATGTTGGATGTTGAACTCAGATGGTGATGGCTGATGAGGCTCGTTTGAAGGTGAGGCTGGAGCAGGCAAGCAGCTGTGGCGTGCGCGGGGCTTTGGCGGGTGTGCCGTGGTGGGGTGGTGCTTTGTGGGGTACTCGTTTTTGTCATGTTGACAAGTTGCTTACCCTGTAGCATCTGGTGGGAAAAGTTCAACCCAGGCTTTGCTGTGAAAACGTGCTAGTTGTGCAAATTTTAATTGCACATTTGTGTTTGAGTGTCGTCTTGCATGCATTTGAGTTGTAAATATGTTTGTATCCTTATGGGGAGGCGTTAACTCCTCGTTCTATCCAGCATTGGTTTCTCAATCCAGGTCGTTGTTTAGACTTAGATGACCACCAGAAATCAGGACATCGTTGGATCAAAATGACATAACTACCATCATAATCATCGACGGACAAATATATCGAAAGAAACGGAGGTACAAAGTCAAGACTGATCGGGCCCTATGAGTTAAGAGCTATGTCAGCGCCATAAACAGACGGTGATGGTGTGATGTGCGCATTCCATGTTCCCGAGCTCGCAAGAAGTTCCCAAAACTGCCATGCGGCTCGGGAACCACAAATTGTACCAACTCTCCGAGAGATAGAATCCATTACGGGAATGAAGCGGACGGCACGGATCTGCATTGATTATGGTCCAAGGATGGATGCTCTGCAATTGGACGTCATCAAGGAAGGGTCTACTAGAGTGGGCCGGGATTCAAGACATTACTTCAATCACAAACAAGAGAAACACGAGGCAGCTCCTGGGTCAAGGTTTCTCAGGCAATGCGGGTTGTCAAATATAGAAAGTGAGAATTGCAGCGACAAGTGGCTTGGAGCTTGCTTTGAGCTCGCCCAAGCCTCGTCTCACGTGTACCAACGCAATACGGGTGGGATTACGGTGCACGATATTCAGCCCCATCCCCAAATGATGATTTTCCCGGAACAGGTGGGATCCGGGCGAGAGGTTTAAACATCTCATCTCACGTACATCTTGTGACGGCGACAAGTCAGCACACCACATACGCCGGTAAGACGTTTTGTCAAAGCAGACGAAGCATTGCGACCGATCGCAATTCGCAAAGAGACAAGAAACACGGCAAGCGGCGTGGATCGGCAGTGCATATATGCAGTTCGAGACAGAATACGGCTTGAAGCTGAGGCTAAGATATCGGCCGGTGGTCTCTAGTGTCAATTAAACCACCAAAAGTTGGGTGACGCTCATGTTACGCGGAGAGCGATCGGCAGTTGCGTCTTGCGGACCAGGGAATGGCGCAATCGTGGGGGGAGGAGATTTGGACAGGGCGCAGGCGCAGTTGTGCCTGGTGTTTGTTGTCCTCTTTTGCATGGGAAGCTGACAAGGAAGAAAACGGGACCAAGTATACATAAAGACGGGTGGACAATCTGATGTTTGAATCGCGGCAGTAGATTTGTCGAGGTCCATCCATGCATCCTTGCGCTTTGCAGTAGCATCCACCGCTGCCACCACC